>UELU01147617.1:16951-139201 GCA_900490025.1 Megastigmus dorsalis
AAGCTTTATGCAAACTATCCACTGGTACCCTATACCGATTTCGCCGATGTTATCAGAAAAACAGCTTTTTCAAATACCGTACAAATAATCAAAGAACAAGGCAAAAAAAAGGTGTAGAATTTTTTTAAATATATGCAACTGAATGTGTGAGACCATGGTAGTATAAAAAAAAAACCTCTCTAGGAAAACCATTGTCACAATCAACAGATGTAGAGCCAACCACTATAATTTGGCCGCCTCGCTTGCTCGCGTTAACATAATTTCGGATCTAAGGTGCGAATGTGATACTGATCAACAAGATCTTAACCATGCAATGCCCGAAATTCGATGCCCAAAGGTTAAAACTAGTGCGAAAATTAGTAAATCGGAAACAGTTTCCTCCCTATACAGCTAAATCCTTTTTGGCTACTCTGAATACCGTCGTATTGGAAATAATATGCCAATTTTTGAAAGACTGCGAACTAAACATATAAATAACAAATGTATGATTACTAAAAATTATATATAAAAAAATGTATTTTTATTTATTTATGTATACGATTTTGTAAAACTCTGTAATGCTGTATAAGCCCAACAAAGGGCTTAGGTAAACATAATAAAATTAAAAAAAAATTTAGATCAACTGTGATATAAAAATTAGAGAATAATAATTTAACAGACTGACAAATAAATATAAAAATAAAAAATATGTAATTATAATGATATAGAAAACTGATTTAAATAAATATAAATGGATAAAAATAATTTAAATGTATATTTTATTTGAAGTTAGTGTATAAGAAAAGCAAGTCTTTCATCTTTCCTTATCTAACATTTTAGACACATCCACCAGACCGCGCCAAACGTGCCACGCTGATCTGTCAATTTCTCCCCTAATAGAATAGGGGGGTGGCACGCTTGGCAGTTTTCTTTTATAAGAGATAAAAAAATCCTGCGTGCCCAAATGGGTTTAAACGTTACGGTATTTGATTATTAAAGGAATAAAGAGTGCATGAATATTTAAAAGAAAGTTCATATCCATTTCCTCTTTTATTTATTCTATTTTAAACATTTTCTGCCAGTAGTGCCCCCCTCTCCCCTATTTGGCTAGCATGTAAGTGGCTAATAGCCCGAGAGCTGGTGACAAAAATCTACAAGAGTTTTGTCATGGCTAATTTTTGGATATGATATGGTATTGATTGTGTATATGAGTCAGCACCTACTCCAAACGTCAGGTATTGGAACACCTGGGGGAGGCGCGCTTTGAAACATGTAAAATGGCAACATGCATTACAAGAGTTTTGTCATAGCTGAAAATTGGCAGAGATGTTAATTATAGTATAAAAAAAGAGAGGAACCAGTCAGACCTCATAATTTTCGAACACGGCCATTCAGCACGTCGCGAAAGATGTTAAATGGGAGGTATCGGTGCAAGAGTTTTGTCGTGGCTGAAACTTTGTTTATTTATTAATTATTATATATAATATAAGAAAAAAACAGTCAGAGCTCAGATTAGTGGAACCGAGGCAGTCTGCAGCCGTTCCAAGTGCGAATATTATACAGCGCGCGCGGCCGCTCGGAGCGCATAGGGATATATACTTATAAATTAACTTCTTTTTTTATTAAATACATTCGTTTATGGTAAAAATGTTTATTAACATTGAATTGATCATTTCATTAAGAATTAAATCATCAAATTACCAAATTATGTGATTACTGATAGAGACACTAATAATCGATGTAATTGCTCTCTCCTAATTGCTTTGCTCCGCTTTCGTAAGTTGTTTGGATTGTTGATGGAAAGTGCTTGATAATTTTTGTAAATGATTGATCGAATATTTATTTAAATTAACAGTTATCAATAAATTAATGAATAATTGATAAAAAAAGATTAAGTATTATAAAGCTCGAAGTACTTTTAATCATGTTAGAACTTAAAAAACGTACTTTATTCAATATTTATAGTTCATATTGTTATTAAATCAATTGAATACAACCACAGGAATCGTTATCTTTTTAAGTTAAATGCACAGTACATTGAAACAAATTATTCAGAATAATTTACGTAAGAGCTGTTCTTTTATAAAACATAAAAGCGTACCTCGAATAATTGACGATTTTATGACACAATATAATATATTCACGACTTGCTTCCAGAAAAACTCTAACCGTATTTAAAAATCATATTGATGACGCAAAATTTGTAGGGAAAACATCTCTTTATCCTCAGTCTCATTAACATTAAATTCATTTTAATAGTTAAACGTTAACAATAGTCAAACGTTTCTTACAACTCCATCTGTAAAAATATAAACAAAAAAACGTGGTCGAAACTACAAAAAAGTCGAGTTTGATTAATTTCGTCATATATGACGAGTTAAAATCCTTGATTTATAAAGGGTTCCAAAGTACCATTACATACGTAGTAATCACCTTAATAAGTGTACCATACTTTATGAGAAATTACAGAGCATGAAGCTGTTGTAATTGCAGGGGTGGAGCGCGATAAGGTGGCGATGTAAATCATTGTCAAATATTTATTTATTTATTTTTGTATTTATTTAACCAGAGTAATACATTTGTAATATATGTTATGGCTAACGGCAGGCATACATAATATGTCTGAGATAACAAAACATCCTATAGAGGTAGACATATCTACCTGTACATAGGTCCCGCATCATTATTTTTTTCATTCGAATATGCATTAATACGTATAAAGTGTCGAGTTAATAAATCTTATGCTGAAACTTCAAATGGACTGTAATATTATCATTTTTAAAATAATACCGTGACTATAGTAACTATAAGCGAAGGTTTCGAATAATGCTTGCATTGAGTTTTTTAACGATCCCCTCATCTTTGCAGTAATGAAATACTTAATTCTTTGCGGAAAAAAGATTGTTCGCTATCGATATTCTAACTTATCAGCAATTAAACTTTTAAACAATTTAAATAAATAAAGAAAACTGCAACTTGTACATCAGTGATGTACACAATCTCAAGTACCAATGGAACTAAGTAATTATCGGAACAACTGGAACTTAGACTAGTTTAGTCACGTCTCGCGAGATAGATGAACGAGTCACAGGTGTGCGGAAAGAAGAAGAATCAGCCGGTCACTAGCGACTTATCTACGTCTCTTTTTCTCACGGAAATCACACCACTCCGTTTCTCGCTTTTACCCAATACAAGCGCACCTACATTGACACTCGCTGACTGTACCTGTATATAGGCTTTGCTTCGATTTTTGCAATGTGCGCGTGCTTAGGAATTGCGTGTCATGGACAAATACACGTACACACACGAGTCGCTATCGCGTCTCCTTTTACTGCATGTCAATACAAGGACCGGGTTGCCCGTGGCACCGGTGGCACGTACACAGGCAGCCGCGGGAGCTCGAAACGGGAAATCGCAAGTATACAACCGGCGTTAGATTTCTGGGAATGCTGTACATACTGTCTTTTTAATTCAGATGCATGAGAACATTTCTTTATACGCTTTATTCTGATATGAATTTATGATATTAGCAAATAAAATACCATGGAATTTTTCGTATTTTTATAGAACAAGTTTTTTTTTAAGTTTAAAAAATAGTCTATTTAGATTGTGGTAGAAAATAAGAATTTACTCGTTTACTGCTAATTTTTAAATTATGGCAATATGACAAATTATTAGTAATCAGTGCTGTTTACTTGTAAAGTTAGCTTTTTTTTTTAGAAACAAGGAAATAATACTGTTATTGTTGGAAATATGTAAAGACAGCATAAAACAGCTGTACTTTTTTATTATTATTCTTATCGAGGGAAGTGCCAGCGCGGTGAACTTGAATTCAATAAGATAATGATCAATTCAGTTATTTCTCACTCTGTATTGGATAGAAAAACGCGATACTCATTATGCGTTATGATTATAATGCAATCATATATGGTTTTGCTGAAAAACAGCTCTTTCCCAGAAGGCACACTTTTTCAAAAAGTGTTAAGAAAGAGCTTAGCATTATGCATTCTTTTTAAATTCATGTGTGAGAATTCAAATAGAATTTAAAATGTATTCTATACTTTAAAATGAATACGCTACGAATTTTAAATTAATATAAAAAAAGCTTCTCATTTTCTTCAAAAAGAGTTCATTAATTAATCATTATTATTTCACTACTAGTCGTTCATTTTAATTAGAATATGTTATTCACAAACAATACATTTATTGTTCAGAAAGCACTCATTTTCTATTCATAACTTAGTGATATATTCATTAAATATACATCATGTGTTGTTAAAAATCCATTCATTTTGTATTCATTATGTAGTAATATATTTATTAAATATAGTTCATATATTGTTAAAAAATAATTCATTTTGCATTTAAATTTAGCGGTATATTTATTTAGATAGCTAGTACAACCTTAAGTGATAGATGTTGCATTCCAAACTCGCAAGTGACAAGATAAAGGCTCAGTTCGTATATAAGAAAATTAACTAAAAAGCTTCTTTACGCAAAAAAATGCGTTTAGCTTTAGCGATCGATTAAACAGGTACATACTATAGTTAATCAATGTAAAACAAGTGCGAACTTACCGTAATAATGTAAAAGTCCCAAATGCCTGTAATAGTGTGAATTCAAATCACCTAACACACACGACTAAAATCATCAACAACAAAACTTAAGCACATTTGTTTCTATATAAATCTTCAAATCTTTCCATGATGATAATAATCATTAGTCAAAATAACCTTTCCACTGTAGTTTAGAATAAATAAGAAAAATAATTTTTTATTACTGCTTCTCAAGAAAATAAAAATAAATTCTTTATAGTAATAATTAATAATGTCACAGCTTTGCTACGCAACATAGCAATTTTTGTTACCCTTTATCTTAAATATTGCTACAGTATTTTTCTCCGTGTAAGAGCTCAAATAGAATTTAATTGTATATGCAATTGTAATTTTAATTGTTTAATTAATAAATGAACTTAAAATGTATTCTTTGTAAACCTTTTTCGATCTGCCAATAAAGTACAGAGCTGTTTATTAAGAACTCAAAATATGAGTACTTATATATTTTTTTCTACACTAAATGAAGAATAAATGAACATAAAATGTATTCTTCATGAATACTTTTTTGGCCTGCCATTGAAATGTAAAATTGATTCATAAATAATTCAAAACATAAGTACAAAATGAATGACGAAAGTATTCTTAATATATACTTTTTATGTACTTGTTTGTATGTTGCGTCGTTATAACGATCGTTATGTATTCATTATAAATACTAAAAGAATTCATATAAGAATATATAATTATAAATATTTAATATTTAATATATAATTATAAAATATTTTTTGAGTTCACAAAGAGTTCGTTTCCACTGACATATTCTGTTTAACTGGAGAATACTTAACGAACATAATATGATCAATTTGTTATATTCTTTAGGAATTCAGTAAAATTTCATGAATTCAAAAAGAATTCATTTTTAATTGGTTTTGCCGTCTGGGATTTACTTCTCATACAATGTTTTTAAATTTTCGACGCGATTCTTATCTGTTAATTCTGTTAATAACGAATATCATTAAAATACGGCATCCACCTTTTTGTAACATCACAATTATTTTACATAATTATATTATATAATATAACAGTTAGCAGTAACAATTAAAAGTATCTGTAAAAACGTAATAATAGTCTGAATATACATATATAACAGTCTACGTCACGTATAAGAACGCGAGCGAAAGAAAAATAAGTTAAACACTCAGTACGGATGACTGAACCTGAAAATACAAGTTATTTCCTTGCAGTAGTAACAGACCGTAAATCACGCAAGGGCCTAGTGTCTGCCATCGCCGCAATCATTGTGTCGGGAGTGGTCGGGCTTGTACAAAGGCGAACGGCACGTGCGCGCGAATTCCCTATTATGATTTATTCAATCCCGCCGTATATATTAGGTACTTCTGATGATAATCGTGCAACAGACCCATCAACATGGTACACACGATATAGCTTTCGCAGCAGCATCACACATAAATCCACTGCTCTCATCGGGCTACAAAGATAATCACAACATATCCCATTTATCCATCATCGAATATTTCAAGACGCACTCGCTCTATATCGAGTATATAGCGGTATAAACTGCAGCGCATCTCGACGCGACGGATAATAAACATTGCAATAGTCCTCGCGAGCGCTTTTGTCGTGTAACAAACGTCAAACAAAGAGAGGGGCCGCACAATAAGTCCCTGATAGGGCAAGCAACTCTTTATTTTTCTTTGCCCATGACAATGACCACGTGAATGCCGAATAACGCGAGGCCTCGAACGGAAGGCCATTGAGAGAACCTCTATGGTCAGCGGCTTCGAAACCAAAAAAAAAACCCACACGTATATCTTCCGATAAACATATAGCGGACGACACGCGTCGAGAGCTACAGTTACGTGGTCTTTTTCTTAAGTTGTATAGCACATCGCACGCTGTCTCTCTCTCTCTCTCTCTCTCTCTCTCGGCAAAAGGCGCGTGCTGCTGCGGCTGTGAGCCGTGGATCTTCCGAGAGCGATTATTATATGTATATATTAAGCTGAGAGAGGGAAGAGGAGGACCGATGTACACGCAGCCTTGAGGAAGTTCGGCCTATAAGCGCGCGTGGTCCATCGGACTTTCGTCTCGGATTCATCTTTACTGTATAAAGTTGTATAGGAGATAGGAAGGTGGTATAGGGTTTGATTTTTCTTTTTCAATTTCACCGACATGAACGCGAATAGATAAAGAACGGAATTAATAGTTCACTTTAATTTATTTGCGTGCGGCAAAAATTGAGAATAAACGTGTTTTTGGTATTTAAACGTTGGAAAATTTAGAGCATTGAAATATATAAAGCCCTTAAAAACATTATATATTATATAATAAATAAAGTTATACGCAACAACTAATTAAATATACATTATTTTATTAATCGCGAACCCTGTAGAGTTGAATGTATAATACCAATGAGCACGCGCGCCAATTCGTTATCTTTTCATCTTCCGCTTTTATCTCTATTTCTATCTTTTAAAGGCGTAGGCATAAAACGAGTGGACAAGCGCACATGTGGCACCGGCTCACTCGGTTAGTTCATCTCCGCTTCCGCGACTGCCGCAGTACCGTTTATATTATTCCGTAGCCGACGACAGTCTGCACCGACTAAAAAAGGTCTTGAGAGAATTGAAATGTATCGATTCACGGATTGTTGATAAAAATTAAATAATTTGGTATTATTTTATCTTAATATGATGTGATCATTCCGGGTGGGGAGATTTGAGTTTTGTGTTGACGTTATACGAAAAATTGCAGTGGTTAGCTCAGTGATTTTGGTGTTGATTGTGCACAATACCGATAGTTCTTATTTTAATTTAAAATAAATAGTACTATGTGAAAATTCTTGAAATACGTGCTGTTTTTCAATACTTTACACTATCGATCTTGTGGTAAAATGTAAATATATTTCATGCATGTACTTGTATTTTTTCAAAGCGACAATTGCAAAAAAAAGCGTAAGTTAAAATACCAAGATACAATGAATATAAAATTTCCAATCGTTGAAGTTTTACGAATATTAAAGTGGAAACAATTTTAAAGCACTTATCGTACGTTCATCGTGTTATCATAACACTCTGTATTGTTAACAATATAACCATATAAAATTTATCTATGGAGCCATTTATCATTTTTTGAAAATTTTACAAATTCTGCCACTTTGTTGCAACGATATATATAGTATTAACTTCGATAATTCTGCACTCAACGTGGAAAATTTTCATTTATATTCAGAATATTTTCTTTGTAATCCTTCGCACCGCAAGCCAACAGACCGCAAGCTCGGAATAAATTTTCCGAAACTCGCAAAGCGAAAAGACCGCTATACTGTACAGCAAGTGACAAAAGTGCAGCTTGTAGAACATAAAGAAACGCAATCATATCATTACGATCGATAATCCATACATAATACCAACTCACTCAATCATATACAAACAATTTTCTCAGAGTGTCGCTCGATCGGTGCAGGCAATCGATCGCTCTCCAAACCAATAAACTGTCAAATCAAGCCCAATAACCAACGTACGATGTATTACAATTGCAGATCCCGTGTGCGCAACCGAGTGTCTGTATATAGAGGTAATGTAGCTACTCTCCCATCATCGCTTATATATATATATATATAAGCACCAGTCTGGTATACACCGCAAAGCCAGTGGTATATTATATACATAGTGTCAATCTCGATACGGAGTACTTGACACCCGAGAGAGAGATAGAGAGATAGAGAGAGAGAGAGAGAGAGAGAGGCGAGCTGCGTGCGTTGTAACCACCACCGACGGCGACGACTCAACCGTGGACGCGGCGACGGTCATGACAACAGTTCGGTAGTAGCTGCTGCTCGGCCGGCACGTGCACTTTATATATATATTTATATACAGAGAGAAAGAGGGTACGCGAGAAGAGAAGACGAGCAATTCATCCCGGCAAGTACGAGCAATTGCCTCTTGATCGGCGAACAGGCCCTGCCTGCGATTATTTGTAAATTGAAAACCATGTGTGTGTGTGTGTGTGTGTGTGTGTGTGTATAAGTTCGCTCTTCGCGAGGATTGTGTCCCTTAGTATAGGTTATCGCTTGACGCTGCGGTTATACAGTTTCTGTGAATTCGAGGGATCGAGAATATAGAGTTCGAGGCTAAGTGTGGGAGTTGTAAAAAGGTTGCGTTGATGACCGAAGAAGTTGTTAGCTTTGGAAAATCCTTGAATAACGTTATAAAATGTGTTGTGGGGAAGATTCTTAATTTTCGTTAAATAAATTAATTATCGAGTATCAGGTGTTACTGATTGTTATACTAAAAGCAATGTCTACTCTTTAACAATGAGTCAGTGAAATTCACTGCCAAAATGTTATAGCTCCTCCACTATAACCGAATCAGGGAGGAGTTTATAACATCTAAAACGTGAGTATTCACTTATTTATCAGTGAATTTAACAAATTTCACTCATTCAGATTTACGATTTAAGTTTCCGGTCGTTTACGGATAATTCACGTACACGTGGCTATTGTATACAGTGAGTTGATGTTTAAACGGTATCACGCTGACAATTAATATGTGTATTATATATTTCGATTATGACATATACATATCTTATCATAAAAATGACATCACTATGGATTACTGCCTCGTCAGACGTAACGTACACTTATGATATTATCGGAATAAGTCGAATTTTTTACCCACGCGCTTTTTATTTAATTCCACGTAAAATTGCAAAGATAACGGTATATTTTGAGATTGTGTAAAATAAGCCCATTTGTAGTGCGGGTAAGTATAGTTGAGTTTAGACTTCGTGGATATAGCGAACTATGTCACGTGGTATTGATAAGCTTTTAAAAAGATTTCTAGCTATAGTGAAAAATCATTTACCTTTCTAACGCTTTTAACTAGCGATTCAAAATAATGGATATAACTAATTTAAAAATGACTTATACTTACTATGAGGAAATTTAAATTGAACCCGAGCAATGTATAAAATAAAGCATTCAGTGATGAATGGAATAGTTTTTATTTTAATGACAAAAGTTCCATTTAATCCGAATTGACTTTTTTGTTATTTTAAAATGTAATTCAAATGCCCTTAAACAGAGCAAAATGATTTGCATTTCTTTTACGTTCACCCAATTCTTTATCTTTAGACGTGCTTTATCGCGAATAATCTGGATTTTTTTCAACGTATGGAAAAATTAATGTTGGTTGTAAAAAAAGACCGTCTCACGCGAGAGCGATAACATTTTGTAGTCGACGAAAACTATACTGTAAGCCTGGTCGGATTACTGCCGCATGCAAACGAAATCTTTCAAGGAATAACAATATTCGATTCTACAAATTGATAATTGATTCTATCGTTCCTTTTTTAATTCATAATGCTGTATAAATGCAGCGTATTAATTTCCTCGCGATTGACGACACCTATATAGGTGCTGTAACAGAAAAACTGACAACATTACTCATTAATTACGAGTGAGAATAGCGGAGGAAAAAAGTGAAACGTTTTCGTAAGTTGATCGTTACAGCGATTTAAGATTAGCGTTTTTTTAAATGAATTAAATTAATGTGTTAGTATACAAGTCTAATGAGCCTGAAGAGGAGGATATGAGTCATACACCCTCGAAACGTCGGAAAAATAAAGAATTTTAATTTTTGCCTCTATGTGCGTTCTATGATGATCAAATTAGCTTTTCACCTATTATGAATATTCGACTCTACTTTATTCGAGTATGTGCTTTCTACTATACGTTCATCGAAGAGAGTGCAGACGAATTTAGCGAATGCTGCTTATTTTATAGAGTAATTTGTCCAGTTATTCGACCGTAATGCAAAAATATTTTGAAAACAAAATTGAATTATATAAGCATACGATGGTGTATAAACGCGCTAAAGTACTGCGGTCGTATACTATGGGCGATTTGCCCTATTCTGAAATATTTCGCGTCGCTGTAATCTTATTATAAAACGAGAGGAAAAAATGGAATAATAAATTTGAAGTAATACCGGGAAACCCGAGTATTATTACGCTGAACAGTTTAATTAATCAGCCGTATAAAAGGAAATAGGAAAGTCCGCCATCAGGAAAAGCGACTATTGCGCTAATGTACGCCAAATTCACTGAACTTACCAGTTTCGTCATATTAGGCTTGCGAGCTACGACCATTTATCGTTATCAGCTCCGTTTATCTACGATCTATTTAGTTGGAAGCATACGTATAAAGATCGATGCTGCTCGCCTTGACACTCACATAGGCCGTATCGATTGATGATTGCAGGCAAAGTACGAGAGGAAGCTGTACAGATCGAGCCAATCGATGCCCGGGACAATGTCGAGGCCGCCTACGAAGAGTGTCTTCCAAGAGGACATAAGTTGGCTCGAGGACATGCCACCAGGTGGTGATCTAGCCAAGTATCGGGACACGGCTTCCTTTTGCTGGAAGCGGCTTAAATTCGTCCTCGAGGATCCCGAAAATATCCACCTGAAGGTGATAACAAAATTTATTCCGTATAACTAAATATATAATACATTAACTAACTAAATAACCAAACTAAATATATTAACCGCGGTATAGTATAAGAAAGGACCGAGTTGAAGCAGAGGATATTTCTATTATTTTAATGACGTGTATAGGCGTTGATTTACAGCTGATTATTATATTGTACTTCGCGAATTTCACGTGCTCGTATCATTATCAATACAAAATGCGGCTTCACTTTGATGAATTTTACTTTACTTAACTACTTGTATCTTTGACAATCGTGACAATGTATATATCATTATCTTATACATTAGGAAAGTTTTAAAAAACGTAAATTTCACATTTAAAAGGAATAACTTTTTATGCTTCTTTTGGATTAGATAAAATAAAAAAAAATAAATAATAGTATATTACACACCTAGGGAGGAAAAGTAAGAATGGTCTCAGATCGCATGTAGATATAGCAACAAATATGCGATCTGAGGCATTCTTATTTACTTCCCATGGTGTATATACTATTTTTTTTTGCCTAGCGAGGACGAAATTGCCACTGTCTCATACCGGCCCCGGGAGAGAAGATATATACAAAAAAACTGTTCAAAGTTTTTGCCATTTATACGCAATAATTGAAAACAATATATATGTGTACTCGAAATAGATGCGGCTATGGAAAGCAGTTGAAGCAGATCCAGAATTTCATCCACCCAATGGAGTGACTCCGAGCGCGGACGAACAGAAGAGGCGAGCCGCGAGAAAATTGGCACGGCTTCATCATCAGATACTGTTGCCGGGAAATATAAGTCAGCTGAATTACAGAACCAAGGTAATTGAGGTAAAATCATCGAGTCCCAAGTCCAAGCTTCGGAATTTATTCCAATGACTATTGTGACATTTTTCTCAGACAGGATTTATGATGACTTTGAACGAAGCTACTTGTATCCTGGATCCGTCGCTGTCCGTCAAAATTGCCCTCGGTGTTTATCTATTCGGCAACACGATTCTGAGCTTGGGAACGGAACGCCATCATCCCATTTTCCTTGACGTTTGGAATAAACAGGTATACACTTTTCAATAAATTATAATTGAAATAAGTAGCTTAAAAAGAATTTGAAATCTACTTCGGATTTATCGTGATTTGCAATTAAATATATACATAGATAGGTAATTTACCTACTTATAGATAGAACTGAAACAGATAGGATTACCTACTAGAATTACCTATACATTGTGCGACATTTTTTTGTAGTTACTGGGCTGCTTTGCTCTTACTGAAGTCGGACATGGAAGTAACACAAAGATGATGAGAACGACAGCTACGTATGACCCTAAGACACAAAGTTTTGTTTTTCATACGCCTGATTTTCAAGCTGCCAAGTGTTGGGTTGGCAATCTTGGTAAGACTAAAAACATTAAATAATTGTACATTGATGTTTTATATGTTTTTTTTTTTTTTGAAAATTGATATCTTATTACTACTATTTTACTAGTCGAACTATATTAAGCTATTAACTAGTTCGATTTATATATATATATTATGTTCAGTTATTCAATACAAAATATAAATTTATTACAGGTAAAACAGCGACGATAGCTATTGTGTTTGCTCAGTTGGTGACGCAAGAATTATGCCACGGCCTTCATGCCTTTATTGTTCCTTTAAGAGATCCAAAGACGTACCTGACTTATCCCGGTGTGATAATAGGAGACCTTGGCGAGAAAAGCGGACTCAACGGTATAGACAACGGTTATATAATGTTCAATAATTATAGGATACCAAAGGAAAATTTATTAAACAGAACTGGAGATGTAACTCCCGAGGGAGAATATGAAAGTTCCTTTTCAGATCCTCAAAGGATTTTAGGTATGGTTAATAATGAAATCGAGAATTCTTACATATAATATCGTTTACGTAAATTATTACTGGATTTATTAAATGGGGTAATAAAAACATTTGCACAGGTGCGGTTTTGGAAAATTTATCCGCTGGTCGGATGGGTATATGCCAAGAATCCACTAATAGACTTGGTGCAGCTGTAACCATAGCTGTAAGGTATGCTGCGGTACGAAAGCAGTTTTCAACATCGCCTACAAAAGCGAATGAGGAAACCCCTATAATAGAATATGAACTTCACGTGAGTTACCTTGTTTTTTTCTAATATACGAAAGCAATCTTACTACTATATACAGTGTAGTCATGAATATATAATATTTTTAGCAATGGCGACTCTTCCCGTACTTAGCGGCAGCTTGTGTATTTAGAATTTTCATGTCAGAATTTACGAATGTGTATTTAGAAAATGTACAAAAATCAATGGAAGGTGGAAACATTCCAAATCTTGTAAGATTTGATTTTATTAATTTGTTATCGACGATTGATTTTATTATACTAAATGACAATTTTTCTTTTAGAGTCAAATTGTATCAGAGATTCATAGTATTGTATCGGCGATCAAACCACTATTGACATGGACATGTCGAGATGCAATAAAAGAGTGTAGAGAGGCTTGTGGAGGACATGGATATCACAAATGTAAATTATAGTTTTGCAACTTGAAATAATGTTTAAAAGCTAATTGCTTTTGTTATTTTAACGTATATTTTTCTATTTTCAAATTTTTATACTATTTAAGGGGAACTCATACGAGAAAGTTTACCGACGTCTACAATTACATACTAATTTGATTCAGTTTTCAACCAATTCCTTTTATTTCAAAGTTGAGCCCTTTTTATAGTATTCAGAATGACGTTCAGCTCACAAAATATTAAAATATTAAAATATTAAAAATTGAATGAAATTAGTAGGAAACTGTAAATGTCGGTAAGTGTACTTATAAAAATTACCTTTAATTATATCCAATTATTGTAATTAATTGTTATTCAATAATTATAAATATATTATAATAATAATGATAAATAATCATTCCTAATTGAAGGTAAAAGTATCTAATGATCGATGAGCCAAGTTACTTGATTTTTTAAATCAATTGATACTCTTATCTTAAATTATACAAAAACAGCCACGAAATTGATCAGAAACATTTATTAAATCTCATAACACTTGATTCTCAATTAGCAGATAGAATGAACTTAAGAATTATTATTAAAAAAAGTTCTTAGTAGATAATTAATAGTTTTATATACCGACATTTTAGCTGCTGCTTTGGGTGATATGGCTGTGAATCATGAACCTACAGTAACTTATGAAGGTGACAATAACGTACTCGTTCAGCAAACCAGTAACTGGATACTAAGGCAATGGAATGACTTGCAGAGTGGCTCAACCATAGTCAGTCCCTTAGCTTCAGTCAGGTTTCTTATAGAGGGTCCTACTATACTGAGGCAGAAATTTGATTCAAGAAATAATTCAAGACTTACCTCAGAATGTAAGTGCATTTTATGAATATCCATTTATCTTTTCACTTGGTCTGAGAAACAACTGATATTTTAGTCAAAATTCGAACAATTGTAGTGGAATCAATTAGACTTACATTCCATAATAGAGCCCAATATCTCAAATTGCCTTAGATTCGTTTTTTTTTGTCATTAAGTATCAGAAGTTCTTTCCTTGACAGCGAATGTGCTAATATAGTGATTAATAGTAATGGTATCGATTCCGTAGTTGTCAGAGAAGCTTATGAGTGGCTAATAACGTGGCTGGTTATCGAGACTCAACGGAGGTACGACGAGGAGATCGGCAATGGTGAGAGCACCTTCACAGCCCGAAGTAGGTCGCAAGTTTACAGAGCTGCAAATCTTTCGAGGGCTTATGGAGAAGTACGTATTTATAACTGTGCCATAAGATTGTTTTTATATTCATTAAAATTAAAGCTAATTAACTGCATATTAGGAAATTCAATAATTTAAAATATAAGTAGGTAGTGCTTTCAAATATTTCAAATTATATATCTGTGCTTCAATTAAAATATATTTCATAAAAGACCTTAATATAAAATATAACATTAACTCTAATATTACTATAATAAAATACATTAACTAAAGATTAAAATTTTATTTTCTAGATGATTGTATTAAGTTACTGCACAACTAGATTAAGCAAATTGGTGCCTCCAGATCCCGAAGCTAAGAGTTTGAGAACTGTTCTTGATAAATTGACATTACTGTATTCGTTAACGTGTCTTGAAAAGCATTTATCTAGCTTTTATCAAGGTAAATTGTGTTTTTACATAGATGTTCTTTTTATTAAAATTAAATTTTATTCTATACACTTGAAATGTTTCATCATAATTCACAATATTTTTTTTTATTTTCTAGGTGGTTATTGCAATGGACCTCAAATGGCTAGTTTAGTGAAAGAAAACATCTTGATATTATGTGCTGAATTGAAACCAGAAGCTATTGCAATAGTTGACGCCTTAGCTCCACCAAACTATGTTTTAAACTCTACTTTGGGAATGTCAGACGGAAAGGTACATTGTTTTACACTTTTAATTAGCATTAAGGTGGCTTCAGTGACTAAGAAAAACCAATAATGATTGGTGTTTCACGGAAAACAAATATTGTTTCTTATTTTTGCTATTTATTATTCTTTAAAGTCCCCGAAGCCACTTAAACAGTGAAATAAAAATGAATATTCTGTAAATAGTATTATTAATAAAATTTTAGGTTTATGACCGACTAGAACAAGCTTTCCGATGTTATCCAAGTGGATCGGAACGAGCGAGTTGGTGGAGTGAATTATTGGAGGTTGCAGATAAACCTTTAAAAATTTCATTATCCAAGCTTTGACGAAAACACAATTGTTATAGGGATTGCGATTTTTCTGAGCATTCATATAAACACGAACGAATGAAGAAGACCGCTGATATCGCATCAAATGCAATGTATTTTTATTATTGATATTATTAATATTATTTCTATTATTATATATACCTTTCATATGAAACGTGGCTGTTTACGTGCAGGGCATCAAATATTTAAATGTAAATGTTTATACTATTTTTTATGATACGTTACGTCTCAAAGACGAAGAAAAATTATTTAATCGAAAAATAATTACAAAGAATTGGAAAATATTTAAATCATCGGTATACATGTATTTTTTTAATAAATAATATGCACCAAATATTTATCTGACATTTTTGTTTGATTCATTATCTTGATCGCATAACAGCAGGATGGAGTCTTCCTACCGCAGGACGACGAAGTGGACGAGTAAGAACTCTAGTAGTCTCTGAAATTATATCTGCAAAAAGTCATTGAAATTGATTTTTAATTGTATAGCTATATATATAAATATACATTTTTTATTCTTAATTAAATTACCAGTGTTTCTGTTTTCTATACATCTAATGATTGGTTGAAAAAACGTAAGCACTCTAAATCTGGCTAAAGTATTTGTTTCATTTGCAGCAGCTGCAATATCAGTTGAATCACATTCTTTCTTCTGACACAGCAATTGTTGCGGTGCTTCAATAATGAGTTCGTTTAACCTTGATGCAACTCTACGCCATTTTAGTATATCATCGCACTAAAATTAATTTTCATTTTTATTAAACTTAATTTTATTTCGAATACTGACTTTTTTCGAGCATAAATTCAACATATTTAAAAATACTAATTAATATATAAGAAAAAAGTTTTATTGTAACTTATAAGTTTTTTTTTATTTAATTCCTTAATATTATTGACTCGCGATAGCTTTGTTAGAAACATTATGAATAACATACTGTCATCTCAAAGAAAACTGGCAGAAATGTAATTGCTAAGGTAGGAGCTTGTAATTCTGTAAGTTCGGTAGGTGGTGGAAATATCAACATGTGTTTTAAGAGTCCCAAAAGGTCAACAAGAAGTTCGCTATGTCGTCCAGTAACTTCCTGGCGAATCAAACCCAAAGCATCGTGGGCTATTGTGTGAGCAGTAATACCAGGATTGTCCGCTTTAATAAAAAGAAATATTCAAATTGGTTCTATTGTTTGTATTTTGAAGACTATCTTTATTATGAATTATTGAAGCTTGTAAAATATTCTTAATCACATCATACTTTTAATACAAAAACATGTTATCGAGTTTTAAATTAGATAAATAACAAAAACTAAAGTGCACACTTATACCATGAAAATATGTCAAAACTTTTTATAATTCTCTCAAATTGAATAGATTGAATATTGAAATAAATCTGGATGTCAAAAGAAAACGAGAGAATGACATTCTTTCATATCTGAAAAGGATGTCATGCAAATATTAAAAATTGAAATGTGTATGACCAGATGAGAAATCTATTTGGATGTAATCAATTTGCCATCGCACAGTCTGTAAACATCCTAAAAGTGCGTATTCTAAAAAAAGCAATTGTATATCAAAAACAAGTGTTATTGAAACGCTGATAATGTTGTTTAATGTTGCCAAAATGCAGACGTCGATTAATCGCTTATTCATAAACTTTATATGCATATATGTATTATGTTCCCGTAACAAATATTAGGCTTCGATTCATGAATCACGAACTGAGCATCGTATAATTTTTGCGTAATGGATAAAACAACGAATGATTGTGCAATTCGAAAATTCACAATTTTATTATATCGAGCGCACGCACAGTAGGTGGCACGGATTATAAATGATTGGTAAATAATCAATTACGATTAAATTAAACAAAGAGCAAATATATAATTTATCACTCGGTAATAGATGAGAGAGAAAGTTATCTTTTAGCATTATCGATACTTTAAAGGGTCGATGGGCGAATGTTACCAAGTAGCAAAAGCTGCACTCGTTTCGGAATTACGGATGATTTCAATTGCATTAAGTATAATTGCAAAGCTGCAGCGCATTCCTTAGCTGATTCAGGAGTATTTGAAATCTGGAATTTTTCGCCCTTTTTCAAGGAGTTAAGAATATACTGCATCAAAACTTGACGGCCAGGTTGTCTAAATAGTCCTTCTTCTCTAGAATCTAATTTCATGATATACGGTTATTAAATTGCTTGTTAAATTAAAGTTCTACATGAAATAAATACACTGTGAATAACATTATTTCTAAATAATCAATATTATAATGAGTAGTCGTCGATGAAAGTTTTGTTTTCAAACTTACGCTGCTTCAGCAATAATATCACATCCTTGACAACTTCTAACGATTTTCTTGATATTATGTCATTATTTTCTGTGTTTCTAAAACTATTACATCAAGCCGTTAAAATAACATTTGTTAAAAGTGTTTATTACTTATTAGCCAATGAGATTTTTGCTTAACTTATTCCTTGGTAATCTAAAAATGCAATGTTTTATTTCATTCCCTTACACAAATATAAAAGAAAAGCATGTTTTCCATAGTGTATACATAAATTTTATAATCTACACTACTTAAAGTAAGTATTTCATTTGAAGAAGATTCATTAGCACCCGATACAGAGAGTCAGTATTATTATACAACATATTTTGTACAAACATTTATAAAATCTTTTATCCTCCCTTAAATAAGTCAAAAATTCCTGTAAAGCATACCATTTCAAACGAGAATAACACTATGAATCACGCAATCCCAAATATCTCTCTCTTACAAATCCACGTCTGCTCTCTGTTATCAACAAGCAGAAAACGCTTCTGAGAATGTCCCGAGCGAGCGAGCAAGCGAGCGAACGCCAAAAACAATCCTCGCCATCGGTTATAAGTAAATAAATTCGTTCCATCCGTTATAAACTTCCGTAAATGGCTGCAGGCGCTGTTACAAGCGAGGAAAGTCACGAAAGCAAATGAAATAAAAGAAACGAAATTATTTAATTTATTGCGCGATCGGTTTCCCAATCGTTGTCGTATACAACCGAGCCTTGAAAAAAGCAGCCGGTGAGTTCGCGTTAAAAGATCGCCGTAACGTAGGATTCGGACGATTTTGCGCGCGAACACGTCGGATGATGGAGTGCCGTGGCAGGGGAACACTCCTATCCATCGTCATTCTGATCCTGGGCACGATCTACATTCCCGAGCCCTGCGATGCCGTGCCCTCGGAATACGCCCTTAGGAGCAAGCGAAGCGCCGAGCCCGCGATGCGCTGTCCCAACTGTCCACGAGACTGTCCGGAAAATCTGTCCGGTGGGCCGATGTGAGTTTCTCGAGCTTTTTATACTCGCAATTATTTCATTAGATCATTTTTCGCGTTGGACAAGTATTCATATATGAAGACGCTTTTAATTTGCTTTTATTAAAATAAATATAGGATGAAATTAATTTGATGCTTCATTTTAAACTTCATTTTGAGCAGATAACGAAAGATATTTATTTATGCTATTTTTGTATACAATTTTAAGATTCAACCATTTCAGTCCACAGATAGGAAACCGCATTCCTCCGCTTTCGAAACAACAACAACAACAGTATCAACCAGGACCACCGCAGGGACAGTTCGAGATCCCGCAACAGCGGCCGGTGTCCTACAATCCTCCATCCGTACGCATTCCTCAATCTTACAACCGTCCACCATATCCACCTCCGGCGCGTTACAACTACGCCCAAATTCCACGTCAACCACCTTACAATCCCCTTCCGCCTCGTCCGCCCCAATCTTACATCCCCGCACGACTCCCACCTCCACCCCCCTACAATCCTCCACCACCACCACCGCCACCTCCACAACAATTGCCACTCGATCCACCATCTCAATCTCAACAATCGCTCGATTCCTCGTCAGGCCAATCTCAGTCATCCTTTGATTCTCCTACATCATCGCCTTCGTTGTCCTGCGACGAGGCAACCGAAGCTCCAAACTCGTCATCCGGCACGCAAGATGAGTCGGAATCTTACGACTCGATGGCCACCCAGACTTCCGCGCTCAACGACCAGACCAACTTTGCTAAGCGCCAGCGATCAAAGTCCAAGAAACCATTCGGCAAGAGGCTCCTGCAGCCTCCGGTTCCAACGCCTCGATACCGGCCACCTCCGCAGCAACCCTACAATCCCTGGTCGCAACCACCTCAAAACTTCCGCAATTTCAATTACAATCCTTACGGTACTGCCGATTTCTCGAGAATGTACTCGGCCGCGGATACGCCGTCGACTAACACGGGCTGCGGATGTGGATGTGGCGAGGATTTGGAGGAAGACGACGATGTGATTTTCAACAAGTACAATAGAAGATCGTTGGATTTGGATGAAGCGCCGAGAGTTATCCGGCACTACAATTATCAGCCCTATGCGGACACTGGCAGTCAGCCGAGGAATATGTATGGGACGTACAGGCCGTACGAGAGGGAAGAGAATCCAAGTGGACGCACGGATGATTATGGCTCTGGCGAGGTGAGGACAAATTTTATTTCAACTCTCTGCAATCATGTTATCATTTAATGCAAGATTTATTTTTCTATACGTAATATCATTTGAAAAAATAATACGATTGCATTTGTAACATACAATTATTAGGTAGTAGGGTTGTGCAGTTTCTAGAGAAATAGAATGATAATAATTAATCAACAAATTGAATGATAAACTTTTTTATTTAAAGATGAAATTAGAGCTTCTAAAATTCGACAAAATATCAAGTTAGTTAAATAGAAAAACTTTTTTAGAGACGCGATAAAAATCAATTTGAATCATGAAAAAGTTTGTTACAATTTTTAATTTCTGGTAAATTTTTCTCTACATACGGCATTATAAACTCAACTCATAGATATTTCAAATATCCTGGAAAAAAATTGACGCACCTAACGAAATAAAACAAAACCAGCCTTCTTCCCATTAATCCAGACTCAGCAACGTGGACGCGAGCGACTCTACGTCGTATACCGAGCAGACGCCATCAGCAACCCCAACAATCCAGCCTCATCCATGAAGCCCTCCGAAGAACAAGCCATGTCGGATATGGAGCTCGAATCCGTCATCCGCAAAGCCATCGATTTGGCCCGGCAACACCGAGCTCAAGAAAACGCCTTGTTCGGCCGCACGCAAAATCGTTATCACTATGAAAATGGTCCAGACCTAAACGAGGACGTTGACGAGGATGAAACGATAGATTTTCGAAGTCTCGACCAGCAGCAATACGAGCCTCAGCAACAGCAGCAGCAACAGCAGCAAAAACGCGGTTACGAGCAGCCGATAATAATACCGAGTCGCTCGAACCTTTCGCCAGGGCAGATAATGGACAACGAGGATCAGTTCGTCATCAAAGAGGATGGAGACAAAGCCAAGAATCTTGGCTGGGACCAAAGAAAATGGATCCCATTGCCGGCGACGCCCAATACCGAGTACGACCTCGAGAAGGAGTTCGCCAATGTGGAAATTGCTCAAGTACCTGCAACTACTGAAAAGAATGTTCATGTTAAGGGAGAGAGTCACACGATGAAGATCGGAGTACAGCTGGAGAACGGTGATAAGAAGGTAGAGAAGAAGGACGTTGGAGCGATTAACACTGCGGAAGCCGAGGTTGAGACTAAGGATGTCGATTTGATCGAGGAAATGGAAGCACCGCAAACTGTCACGGAGGTTTCCAACTTCGAGAAGCTGGCCGAGACGACGTCCAATGGAAAGACGTAGTTTTGCCGCGTGCTGTTAAATTTTGTACTTTTTTTTCAACTTTTAGTTTTTAGGTTGAGATATATGTTGATTGCTGTGTGATTGATGTGCGTTTGCTCAGACTTTATTCGTTTGAATCAGAACGATTGTTTTTAAATCGCGAAATCTATGTTTACTATATATATATACACAATAAACGACTGTTTGTATTATTATTAATCAAATTGCATAATTATTTATCCTCATATCTTGTTCTATCCCATCATCGCTTGATAAAGAAAATTTTTATTATCTCAATAAATTGACAGGATAGTGAATGAAAATTGCTTTTTAATTAAGGATCGTTACGCGGTCTGGAAATTACTCCGTTATTCGTGGAATGTTAAGTCTCAGCATTTATTAAATGGTACGAGCTTTCAACATTAGTAGGTCAACATGTGAAGTAAGCACCTCAAACGTTTTATTAATGGTAAAACAGAGCAAAAAAATTCCAGGAATTGTTTAAAAAAAATTTATCGCAGTGCTTGAATTTGCTTTTATTGTACATATAGGGCAATTAAATGAGATGTCCAGACATATTTTTGTATGCATTCACAGTTCGCAAATATAAAATGAAAATATTTTATAAATTTATCCATGTTTTATATATGAAGTTCAACTAAAATATAAGATGTATTCGCAATATTTATAAGCATGTAATTGATGCACAAAATATAAAAATAATTTTAAAATATCAGTTGAGATAATGCATTGTTATTACTGCTAAATCAATAAAAAGGAAATACACTACTTTAAAAAAATTTATAGTTCTATTTGAAATGCCTAGTGCTTACAATAGCAGTTATTATTTTTCACAGTAAATTTTTTAGTTGTAATTTTTTAATTTAATATTATACATGATGAAAGAAATTCGATATTTGACTTAATTGTAAGATTCAATTTAATAAAGTCAAAATTTCGGACAAAGTCGAGTATTCGGACAAAAAGTAGAATATATAAGCTTGATTGATACTAATTCTTATTTTACAAGCTATTTTTTCTAATTTGAACAAAATTAATCCTAATAAATAATTTATATCTCAAAATGTAAATGTACGAATTATAGACTTACTATATTCAAGGTCTAGAAAAGGAAATGATCTGAATTGATATTAAGAAGAGGAGGCTTCTCTTTTTTTGACTACAGTATGCGAAAATGATAAAATATAAATAATCCCCATAAATTTTTCTCTGGGAAGATTGTTTGACTTTCTTAGAGACTCAAATAAAAGAACCTGCCAAATAACTCTAATCTATGTTAGTGTATTTTATTAGTTTAGTTATATTATTTACTTATTTCAGCTGCCAGAGAGCAAAAACAGCGAAAAATAACCAATCTCTATACCAATTTCTCTAAAAATGTAAGACAAATACAAATATATCTAATTTTCTTTTACTTTAATATTGGTACAGGTATGCAGATATCCTTGACATAATAGTATACTCTAAAATTGATAATCCACCCCGAAATTGATTACAGGTTAATAAGTAATTTTTCATAAATCGATATGATATGGCGCCACTAAATATATAGAAAATTATATTTATAATAAATAAAAAAGTAAGTTTTTATCAACAGTAAATATGAACCAAGGCATTGGATTTTTTTTTTTAAAGTTGGCCTCTATATAAGTATATTGAGGCAATAATTCTTCGAAAATGCATCGACAAAAAAGTAAGAATGCAATGAGGTTGTAAGAATAAAATAATGATTCGGTCTCGTTAAAAAATTAATTAAAGATTAAAATAAGTATTTATCATTATTAAAATAACTAATATCATATTATTTTTATTGATTTGGGCAAAAAATCTACATGTTCTGCTGCTGCATATATCCTTGTATACAATTAAAACGGATTTTTTACAAAAAATTAGTAAATACATTAGAAATAATTCCATGAAACTTGTACTTGAGTACATGGATACCATTAGCATATCAATAAAATTTTATATGAAATAACTTTCTATATCTAGCATATACGCACAAATATTAATAATGAGTTTAAAATTCGACCGTGTTAATAAGAAATAACAAATAAAAATTATTCATAATATCTAAAATGTCTTTAATTAAAGCTGTTAAGTGCCAAGCTTTCATAAAGATGATTCTTTAAATAGATTTTGGTTCATAAAACATCAAACCTATGAATTTCTTTTGACTAATTAAATTGAATATAAATATTCTTATAGTTATTATTGTTAAACGGTTAAAAAAATTATTACAATTTAATTTTTTTCTTAAAATGTACATTACATCATGTACTCATTGAATTAAGTATATTAGCGTATGCATTGTAAACCAATGATTGTCAATTATTTCATTCTTACTTATCGCATATTTTTCCCTCGATTTTTGCACATTTTGTGTAAGTATTGTATAATACTTTATTAAATCAGAAAGTACTCAAAAACTATTTCATTTATATTTCGTGTCAAATTGTTCAATGAAAATTAATTACTACCTATGTAATGTATTGTATGTTAGTCAACATTAATATGATATATTCCTTTAAACTCTAGTCATTAAAATTATTTAAATTGCATAGGTATAGTGAAACGTTGCTACATGAATTATGTGAATAAATAATTCGTCATTGAATACCAACAAATAAACATAAATTAATCTAATAGAATATAGATTTTGGGCATGCACAACTGCAGTTACGCGGAAGTAGCTTATATTTTAATATAAAATGAAAGTATTTCATTTTATACGCTCTATCATGTATAGCTGACCTTATGCAATACATTAATATTATCTTTTTAATATTATTATTCATCAAGATAAATATTATTTAGGCGTATACGACATTACATATTACATATTAATTCACCGAAACATTCAAGTGAACATTATAATCTTGTATTGTGTACGCTGAAGGACATGTAAATTAAGCATCGGGGAAAATTCATGCATCAAATTGCGCAAGGAATCAAATAATAAGAGCCAGTGCAATCCGAGTAAAAATAAATAATAACTTGTAACAAACTGGATGAAACACGAAATTTTTCATTTGCGCGTGTACGAAAAACTCGGTGTCTCGATCGATGCGTAACTTGCAAAACTCGCACAAAAATAATCCCCTCCCTAATTTCTCACGCAACGGTCCGATCGTGACATCAATAAAGAAACTGCGAAAAAATGTATACATACCAACAAGAAAGAGAAACATACACACACATACACACGTACGGGCCACTAGCAGCGACGCGCGTATACGCGCCTCTTCGCTCCACTTGCGAAATGCTGTCGCAGCAGGTGAAGACAAAAATTTGATCGGCATCGACTCCTTTAAATACCCGCCAGTCGACAATCGAAGCCATCAGTGTTCTCCGACCACGAGAACAACCAGGACGCATCGATCCGAGAGGCAAGCAACATGCGTTCCATCACATCGTTCGTCGTACTCCTCGGTCTGGGACTCGCTTTGGCGGGCCCAGCACCCAAGAAGCTCGAGAAGAAGTCGATCTCCGACTCGCTAGCGCCCAAAGCCATCGAACCGGTGGATCAGAAACTGGACGAGCCAAAACTCAGCGACGAGGCCTTGATGGAAACAGCCGGTGAGAATGTGGACCGCGCCAAGAAACAGGCCTCGACCACTTTCTGCGTGGAGATACGACAGAACAAGCCGACCCAGGTCGACTGCGACGAGCTGAACAACAGGCCGATACCGATGCCACCCGCACCAGCCCCACCAGCACCGGTCGTCGAACCTCAAGAGCCAGCACCGGCACCGGTCGTAAGGCCACAGATCGTACCTCAGCAACAGCCCGCCGAGTCAGAGATCAAGTTCGAGCTGCCCTGCGAGCCCGAGATAGCGGCGTTCTATACCCAACCAGCTGGTGAGATCGTCTACGCACCGACTGGCAATTGCGCTCAACACGTGCCCGCTAACATCCCAGCGCTGGTTCACGTACCGTCGGGACCATATGGATCATATGGACAATCTCCATTCTTCAACATACCTTCTGGTGGATCGGGAGCTCCAGGAATTCAGGTCCTTCACGTGCCCTCCGGTATGCCAACCGGTGGAGCGGGACACCCAACGTTCCATCTGACAACAGGCACTGGTGGACTCGGTGGACTCGGTGGACTCGGTGGACTCGGTGGACTCGGTGGACACGGTGGACTCGGAGGACTCGGTGGACACGGTGGACTTGGAGGACACGGTCTGATTCCACTGCACACTACCGGTGGACCAGGTATCCATCTGCACCCCGGCAGTCTGATTCCATCCGGTGGATCTGGAGGACTCGCCCCATCGGCTAGCGCAACCGCTGGTGCCAATGCCGGTTCCCAACCCGTCGTCCACGTGATCCAGCCAACGATAGTTACCCCGGTACTTCCACACCATGGTCATCATGGAAGTGGCTTGCCTGGACTCGGCGCAGGTGGTGTGCCCCTCCACGTTCACGGAGGACTATCCGGTGGAGCTGGTGGATCTCCTGGAGCTGGTGGATTATCCGGAGCTGGTGGAGTACCGCACACTCATGGTGTTCAGTTGTCGGGAGTTGAGTGCACCTGCCATACTACTCAGCCAGGAGCGATACTTGCCAAGTCATCCGGCGACGGATCTCCCAGCAACGAAGCTTTGGCCATGAAGTTCCTTCAGGATCTGCAAAGAAATGCCGCACAAAAGAGCTCTTCCGGCAGCACCGTGACGGTAAATTCAATTTTTTATAATGTTTCTTTATATAGAAATTTATAATTCGATTGTCAAATAATTAAAAATTATAAAATTTTCTGTATACGTACTCTAACTCTTACTGATTTCAAAAGACAAATAAATATAATTTTTCTTTTTTTTTTTTTCAAAAAGCGAACTAAATTTTTGTAGTCCGCTCGAAATATATTGAATATTTTAATTGTTCTTACTTGAGATCTTAAAATAGACTAATTATATCCATTTCAAATTATTAAGTGAACAATATAATTTTTTTTAGTTACCTTATTAATAATCATTTATTTATAATGAAAGATTATTATCTTCTATTGTTCAAATATTTATTAAAATCATACAATTTTTAGGTGACTTCTGGCAGTGGAATGCCTACCATGAGCGGTGACGGATCTGGACCCACCATGAGAGTGTCTTCTGGCCCGATGATGGGCCTCAGTCCAATTGGTTCAGGATCAATGGGAGTCAGTTCTGGTACCCCGTCGATAACAATGACAATGCCATCAGGTGCATCGCCAATGAGCGCCAAATCGGTCAGTAATTGTTAAGATTGTAGCTGTAGGTTTCTTACTTTTTTGTTACGAATGTTTGAATTATTTTATACCTAGTTTGTAACGAAATGATTTACACATTGTTACCGTATGTACAAAGATAATGTTAATAAAAAAAAAAAGACTGAAAATGTATTTATATCAGTGTTATTATTATTAATTTTTCTTTTCGCATTTCGTTGTCGTTAACAAATATTCATTATTACTTCATTTTCATTAAATCTTTAGATTTATTTTATCGAAATTTTGAAAATTACATGATATTCATTTACATTCATTCTGATTTACATTCACTTATTAGCATCTTTAATGTATAAAATCATTCAAACATTAGCAAGCGAAGTATTTCAAAATTCATAATATCAAGACTTGCACAATAAAAGTCGGAATCATGATATAATACTTTTATGAGTTTTTATGCAGACGTCACTTAATTTCACTCTTCATTTATGATTATGAAAACACTTCTATGTTGACATAAATATACTTAAGTATTTAAAAACTTATATTTAACGGTTTCATAAGATATATTGAAAGAAAATATTTAATTTATAGCAGAAGGTAAAATTTGCTCACAAATTTATTTTAAAAATAATTGGATTGAATGCAAAGAAAATAAAATTATGTACATAACACGGCATTGCTGATTAATTTGATGAGTCAAACATTTTGTATTGTCATATAACACTTCAAATATTGTGTATATAATCCTTATTAAATGTCTATATTACTTTCCTTTTACACCAACGTAAAAGTTATAATTGTACATTTTTGCTTTCACATCATAATAATTCCAGACTCTTAAAAAGACGATACAATTAGTATTAAAACATTATCAAATATCTGTAAATCTCAAATCGATAACGAAGTATATTTTCCGTAACGAAAAATTCCATTAAAACACAATAAATGGAAGATAAGAATTTAAATAAAACAATGCTTTGCTATTACAGGCCTTTCCACTAATGCAGGGACGCCATGGATACCGTCCTATGGCAACGGTCCAACAGCAGGTAGTCTATCAACAACCAGGACTGCACGGCTTACACGGAGTACCGATCCAGGGTGTACCAATGCAGGTCTACTCATCAGGAATGTATCCCTCAGGACTTATACGCTCATCTAGTAATCCCTGTCTAGAGGACAGTTTCCAGTCACTGCCAATGGTCCAGGGACTAAGACTGAGCCGCGACGAGGAAGGAAACGACAAGAAAGTCAGCCAGGAGCCAAAGACCGACAGCCAGGACGAAGCTAAGAAGGCAGCGACCGGCGAAACCCTCGACCCGAAGAGTAACGAAGGCAAAGATAACAAAGACAGAGTCGCCCGTTTCTTGATGAACGACGACGACGCAGCCAGTAATCGTCTCGATGCCGAATGAGCTTGACTCCTGATTCGAGGAATATTTTGTTGTCTGTTTTATCTGTCCCGTTCGCTTTTTTTTTGTACACGTTTTGTATGTGTGAATACCCCAAGTGTGATTGCGTGATTTACCTTTTTTTATATTTAGAATCGATAGTGCGATTAATTTTTTGTACCTTTTAGTAAGTATGTTAGTGTTTCAATAAAAAAAAAAAAGAAATGAAAATATTTTTGTTTTTTTATCTCACGGTTCCATCACTCATTTCTCCCCGATTACTTGTTTGCTCGTGAAGTTCGCGATAACGACTTCAATAAAATTCCAAACCTGCTTCGTCCATTGAACCTTCTTTTAATTAGTTTACTTCGATGGTATAAACACAGTTGGCTATGTCATTAAATATATTTCATGATTTGGTTATAATTCGGGACAAATATAAGTATAATAACACGAGCTGATTTTAGCATGCGCAAAAAAAAATATTGTTTTATTTACCTGGGATTCTCAATAATCTCATTGGCTATTATAAGATCAAAGATAAATGTATTTACTTGCCATACTTTTTATTATGTTGATTCCCCATTTTATTTCTTGCTACTGAAGTTTTTGAATTAATTTTGTTTGAATCGCGTTGATTGTCATCGTGTTGTTATTTATTATTTTATTAATCCAGGACCGATGTAGCCGTGTGCAGTACTTAATACTGACGTCAATAAAGATTTATTTCGAATCATCTTGGCAAGAAAAATTTATCAATTGCTGAGTACAAAATTAGGTTAGGGACTGGAATTTTAGATTACCACTTATGCCAAGAACCACATTCACATGTTTTTTTATACAAACGCCTACTATAATACTTCATACCATGCATATATAGGTAAGTATATATGTGCAATATTCGAAACTTGAATACTTTAGAGATCTTAAAATAATCTACTCTACAGACAGTGTAGTGTGATTTTTATATCTAATCCTATATTTGTAGTATAAAGTCATCCATGATAAGGCGGAATTCCGTAATCGCGATAGCCGCGGTTGCGATACGACGAAAAGCAATTACTTTAAAGAGATAAGCTAAAGGTATGTATTATTGTACCTTTTGTTACAGTGAGCTCTTCAATACCCGTCCAGTGTAATGTGAGTTTAGTGCTACAGCTTTTTCTTGGTTCGCATCTGTATCGCTTATAATTTCCGATTAATAAAAATAGAATGTACATTGCGCAGATTGTTTTAATTATCGAATAATGGGCCAAGGTAGCTAGTGTAATAAGACGTGCTTTGTTATCATTTTTTTATGCCTAAGTTAATTGCATTAACGTGTCTCAAATGTTTTAAGAAAGTATGTACAAGCTTAACTTTTCAATGTTAATATCTTTTTAGTCTATTTATTTAATTTCTTAAAATTATTATATGTACTTGTGTTGATAAGCATTTTGATGCTGTTATTTCATCTATAGCGTGGTGCAGTACGAATTGTTGTAGAAAAATGGATCGAGAACCTAGTGATGTTGAAACAGCCGAGGAGACTTTAAATTTGGAGCCATTGCATGGACATGACGAAGACATAAATCACATTCAAGAGGAGTCGACGGTTACAGAAGAGGAAAGCCATGATAAAGGTTCAACGACGCGCAAAAAGCGGAGTATTATCGACGTGCCGATTCGTCGAAGAAAAGACGGAAAACCTGGATATCGCCGTGACAGAAAGGGAAAGTTGCGTAAAGTTATTACCTTCGATTAGTAGCCCTTACGTATCCTGTATCAACACTGTAAATCCAAGTGTGCAAATGTATACAGATTTTACACACTATATGTAGGAAGTGCGTTGTCTGTGTTTAATATGAATAACATAAGTATGATCCAAGTGTGTAAAATCTCTGACACAAAATGTGTTTCTTATACATACTTGGATCTACTTTGTTTATACAAACGGATTGTGCTTTACAGATTCGAAACCTTGAGTAAACAAAAAAAAATTCATCTTTACCGCGGCATCATCTTTTCACGCGATGACAAACGTGAATAGATGGTGAATAATTTGTTCGAACCTGTCGGTTGCTGGTGTCTGGATAAAGACACTGAACTCGCTAAGTACATCAGCACTGCCTTTAAACGTCTTCGTACTCTTGAGTTTATTTCGCAAAAAGTTGTAAATCAATAATTAATATGTTGACCGAAAAGTGCGGCTTATGTAATACACAAATTTGTTGTAGGCATCCAGTTGTGTTCGTGACAAATTGTTTGACGCTCTCTTTTGGACACATCGAAAGCTATTACCGTTCATCTCGCGAATTTATTGACTTTTTTTTTATTCATATGCGTACTTTCGTTAGGCTGTTAACACATTTTCGTTATGCTGGAGGTCGTTCAAAAACAAGCAAAGGAGAAATCAATATAAAACCTTGTAGTTTTCCCTTAATTATTTCGTATTTGTATTTATGCAAATTTCCGTTTGTTTATTCAATCGGACATTTTAAGTGTCAATTAATCATAATCATTAGTTATAAAGTAACATTTTCTATAGTATATTTATTCACCATAATCATCACCATAATCATAAGTATGTATTTATGTAACTGATTTATTATTAGCTTACGATAAAAATGTACGAAAAATGTATGTGTAAGTGCACTGTTGACGATAAAGAGTATTTATAAAAATAAATATAGTAATCTACTATTAAAATTATGTAATTCTTATTCCATGATTGTAACAATATAATGTATTTTTTTAAAAGAAACATTAAGCAAATACAAAATATCCATTACGTGATTTTCTGTATTAAATATTCAATCAAGTTTTTTTTTACTAATGCTCAAAATTTGCATAATAAAGAAACTTTCCAATTAATCACTGTAAAACTAAAATATTATTATGCACTGGTACCATAAATATAGCCATAGTGCAAATATCGCGTAAGGGCTCGATAAAATATTTTCAAACTTCACTGCAATACAAAATCATGTAAATTCAATAAAGTAAAAGAATGCGTAAAAACGGTGTTGGTCTTGGGTCATTTACCTATAGTTAAAACTTTTTCAATGATTATGTTCTGTACATAAATTACATCAAGGAAATGCTTTTATGCATTTTAAATTGGAATTACAAAAAATAAAATATAACACGTACTAAATTTAAAATAAAGGTATTATGTAAAATTGATTTATAAATAAAATGCTATCAATCACAGACGTCTTGCATATTTTACACATTCTATTGAGAAAAGAATGGGTAGCAATGGCATCGATAAAGCATATATAATACAGAGTTTACTTGAACATAAAATACGGAGATTGCTATCAATCGTTATCTAATTATTCAATCGGCTCATGATTTGGAGATAAGTGACTATGCTCACGATATATAAGCAGCTTCCATTTGCATTCTTTTGGCACATTAAAATCTTTGCCAACAACCCTGTAAAATCAAAATCGATACATTTAAGACCGTACAGTAAGGAATTCTCCAAGTAAACGTACTTAAGGTGGAATGAATCTATTTTTGATAATGTGCTTCATCGACTAGAATATACACGTATATTTACTTTGATCTCAGGTAAATAGTGATTCTTTTTTTTTCTTTTGTTAGCTAGATTTAACAGACGTAATAAAAAAGTTGAATTTAATTAAGAAGTAATCTAGTAGACCTATACATTAGTGAACTTTTTATACGAGAACTAAAAAGTTCATTAATCAAGTACACCAAAAATCAAAAAAAAACTTTAACTCTGAAAATCAGGTTTCTATTTAAATTTCCACCGGGTGACTCATTTAAGGCCGATAGAATCGCTTCTCAATTATTAGTTATAATATTAAGATATTTATAAGCATTTGACCGGGTACACAAGTTCTGAATTTTCTCTAATCCATTGAAAATATTTCTTAAGTATTTGAACTGATTTGAAAGATTATCTGAGACAAAAAGATTTTTCAAAGTCTAAAAAATAATGATTCTAAAATTTTATATAGATTCCCTTAAAGATTCATTCCACTGTAATTGTATTTGACCTACATTAGGAATTAATCACAATATTTTGTTTCCATTATTCAGCAGGTAACAGTATAAGTGCGAACCAAAGTGTCACTTTGATTGAAGATGACAGCCTACACAAAGCTTTGTTTTTTCTTAATCTTAATAATTGTCGTAAATGGAGACGAATCTCATCAATCTCACTCTGCGGAAGACAAAAGTATCGAGTCCCGATATTTACCACTAGTGTTACAAAAGGTCAGTATTTTTTGACAAAGAAATAATAATTCCATTATAGATATGTCAAATTCATGCTTCTTATTAAGTATTATATAAAATTGAAACGCTTTCCAAAATTATTTATTACCAATTAATTTTACATTTAAATAAAAAGCTGAAAAGGCTCCAAGCTTAGATCGAGTACTGAAATAAATCTTTTTCTATTTGATCAGCTGTTGGAGAGCAAAATAGATTTTGCAAAGGAGAAAGACGGTGCCCACACATACGGCAACAACCTTGGGATTCTAATAAAAGATAAGAAAGTACAATTATCAAATCCATTGAAAGTAAATTTAAAAACGCGAGACGGTACAAACTACTCGTATCTTGTACAAGTTAAGAGTAACAAGTCGCACGGTGATAAATCGTGGATTTCGTCTAGGGCAATTATTGTCGCACCCATTCTTTGTCGACGCGGTTACAAGATGGACAGCATAGGAATATGCCGGCAGTTATTGTAAATAATTCTTTTTATATAGCACCTGTACATTATTGTCTAATGATTAATATGTAAAAATGATAAGTGACCTATTTCTTCACTATGAAAAAATATATACAGTACCAGACGGTACCAGAGACACGTATCTGTCATGAATTATATGATGTAAGTCAGTTTTCAAAGTTTTTTTTAATGATGTATAATTAGACATTAAAGTTTGTTTGATTTGAAGTACAATGTTATCGATGTTTCTTATAAAATTAATGCATGGAATTTTTATGTGAAATGCCGCAACATAAATCTGAGTCGAAAATCGAATTATTTTTAGCCTACGGCATTATCAGGAATTATTATAGAAATAGTTAATATGCTCACAAATTGGTCTAGATTTTAAATAAAAACTATTGTATAATGGAAAATAATGGTGGATCAGCTGATTCTGTCTCCTTTAGTTGATATAAAAAACATTTTGTAAATTTTTATAGATGTAAGAAAACCTATTTCTTTTGACAATTTATTAATAAAAAGTCATTCGTTTTTTATATTAATGCTTATGTTTATTCACAGTATTTAATTTATATTATTAATCATCGGTGATATAGATACTTGGAATGTAATAATTGTCTCGAGATTAAATTTAATTGCGACAATTGTCATCAAGCAAACGATTCATAAATAATTCATTTTCAAAACAAAAATATTGTTACAGTCTAACGAAATTCTATACCTACAATATTTAATTACCTAATAAATTACAATAAAATTTTTATCATTGTATAATACCTAATCTATATATTTTATGAGAGATAAAATACCAAATTACAAAATATGTAGTTAAAAACAATTAAGAATTGAGAGTAATTTATGATAACCTGCGAAGGAGTTTACCGATCAAGTATCAAAGGCTGGTGATAATCAAAGATATAAAAAATCCTTACTATTATATTTTTAGGATTGTATTGCTTGAACATTGTTTGCATTAAGCATTAGCAAGTGTTTCACAATTGAGTTCGAAACTCATTCAATTTTTCCTAACATTGGAATGGATGACGAGACAAATGAAGTATTAAGTAATGGGATATTAATATTCTTGCATTGAACCACGTTTATTACTCCAGAAAAGTACTTTAATTATTATACGAAAATCGTTCGACATATCCAATGTCGCAGTTTTTGCTTCGTCCGCGGTAAAACTATTTTTAGATCTATTAAAGTATTGAATTCGTTCAATTCATTGTATCTTCTTATTTTTCTGCAAAGATTTTAGTTTTTTCTAGAACAATTTAGTTTATTTTATTTCAACGTTCGTTCCTTATTATAGCTGCAAAGAAAGTTAGAGAATGAAAATAAAAAAGTGTAAAATGATAATTCGTTGAGCTAAGGTCACAATACGATATACATGTAAGTGAGTTCTTATTTCAGAAGGGGATAAGCTTTGTACAGAAACAAGTCAAAGCAGGATCCTCGCCGAATTCCGACCGACACTGGTTATTCGAAACTATCGCAGTCAAGCGCGAGTGAAAGAGAACACTACCACCGTCACTAAACTTTATTTACAATTTACTCTCTGCGAAACTAAATACAGTCTATATGAAAGACAATACCTTGATGAGAATTTTATTTGGTGATTGAAAGTATCGGTAAACTGTTTACTTTCTGCAGCCATTATCTGTATTATTTTTCTGGACTGCGTATATATACGAATAGTTCTATTAAAAATATTTTCAAAATAATCACGAAGTTCTTAACAAGTATGATTCCCCTATTGAAAATAATCGTGCGATAAATCGTACGAAACATCGTTAAAGATTATTCGAAAAATCGCGGGAGAGAATGGTCGAGTAATACAATTTAAAAAAAAAAATTATATCTAAGTATGTGGTCATACCTATAATTCTCCACGCAATTTTTCGCGGGAGTAAATGGTCGATAATATTTAACGATTTTTCGCGCGAACTCTCGCTCGTTCCGTCGCCGAATTTATCGCGCGATTATCTTCAAGTAAGGGTTATTAAAGATATAAACAAAATAATATAGATACACTATATGATTTCGGTATGGAATTTTTCTTATGTCGATAACTTAGACATGCTTTACAGACTCTTTTTCGAAACGTTAGTCTTTATTCTACGGCAAGCACTAGAATGATTTATACATCGCACTTAGTCTTACTATAAACCCCGCATTTTCAACTGATATATTCTGTTTATATCTAGATTACGACAAACTGTTTAATCACATAATGTATACCTGAAATTAAATACAAACACTGTGCTGTAATGAAACAGATCTCGGCAAAATTTTAAGCACGTATATTTTAAGTAATCTTTTAAATAAGTCGTCGATAGATATACGACTTTTAAAACAATTCAGAAATAATCAATGAAAAATAAAAAATATATGTGTGTTTGTGGATTTGGAATATAATGCAATAAACAGATTAAGACAAATAAAAGAAAAGCTAAAGAGGGGGTGACGAATAGCTTCGAGGGACGAGGGACTTGGAAGCTTCGAGTGCTGACCGCTATTATATGACTGCGCCATCTCGTACTTGCTTATAACTCTCTTACTCTCAAACTCTGATACTGTGGACAAGCCGACAGGGTGAACCATTCTCGTCACATCCGTGCGTGATAGAAGTCAAAGGGTCCTCGAGATTGCAAGCTGCGATTCATCGCTGATTAGATCGAATTTTCGATTTTCATCAATCTAACTGTAAGTTTTGCTTATTCTTTTGTTTTTGTTTTCTTATAAAGAAAGATTTCTTTTCTCTTTAAATACACAGTTTAATATATAAATGATATAGTTTTAAATTTAATAGTATCTTATAATTTTACCCGTATTTTATTTTTTTTTCTAAATTCTAATAAAGTTCGTTACAATTTACGATATATTCAAGCTATTATTTTTTTCATTGCAAATTCTTAGGAAGCAAGGAGAATCTGACAAATATTTAAAGCATAATTCTTTTGCATTTATAAAGACGTCCATTAATTTTGACACGTGCATTTCTCCTTTTGTTTAAGTACTATTTGTTTTCCCTTAAATTCACAATATTTAGTTTTATAGTCAATTGCGCGAAAAAAATCCGCAATTCTAAATTGAGGATTTATACTTCATTGTCACATTGTAACAAATTGTAACTGTAAGAACGATGTTTTTTTTCCGAAATTCACATTATTTAGTTTTATAGTCAATTTTTCAAAAAGTAATTTTATTATTACTTACTCTGTAGTTTTATCATTATAACGGTACTCTGAATTAAAGTCGTTACGATTCGCATTTCAACAATCATTCAAATTACTTGGAAAAATGCTACGTGTCGCGGGACAGTTAGTACAGTATAAGCTCTGATCGTTTTTTTCGCTTATTTAAAGAATTCTATCTAAAATTAGCTTTGAAATTATTAAAAATGTGTTATTAATGCTAAGCGTAGTTATATTAAACATGTCGAAATCTCAAATTTGAAAGTAAATATTTTAACTTTTACAAGTGCTTCTCAGAAATCAATGATGCGTATCATTAGTTTGTATATACAGAGTTTAAAGCCAGAGAACGTCCTCAACTTATTAGTCTAAAAAAGTCATAAAATATATCGAAGTCATTGCGTCTATGCGTTTTAAAAAATATTAAAATTAAAAATATTTTAAAATTATTCAGTTTTTCAATGCCAATATTAAAATTATAATTAGAAGAATATGCTTTAGCTATAACCTTTAAATAAAAAGATTATTTAATAGCTTAAAAATAAAAAATGTTATAATTTCACTAAAAGTGATGCCTTACTATACACGAGCGATAAAAATACATACTTAAAGATTCTAAAAATCAGTCCATTTTAAACTTTAATGAACTGTTATAGTCTTACAAGTATGGCACCGATATACCCGAAAATTTATCTATATATATGTGGAAAAGGAACTTCGTTCCAAAAATCTGCAAAATTAGGGATTTATACATCATTGTCACTTATATAAAATTTTTCATATTCCAGATAATACAATAACCATGTCAAACTGGGGAAACAACACTTCGCAAAAGCATAGAAACTTCGTTTCGGAGCCAATGCATAATAAGAGCGTTAACTCACTTCCTGGAGTTGGTGGTGTTCTTGGCGAACGTTTTAAAACTTCCGGTTATCCAATGGTAAGTATTTTTTTTATATTAGTATACTTATTAAGTTGGTTGCAATTAAATCAGAAAATAACTTTTTTAAATTCATTTTACGCGTTTCATTTAAATTCATACTACGCATTTCACTATGTACTAATATTTATGCTTCTGTTAAAATTCTGTTAAACTACTCGAGGACAATTTTTTTAATATTAACAATTTAACACGCTAAATGATTTTACTTTGGAAATGATGCAAGTGTATTATATAACAAGCGTTATATTTTTGAAGAGTTATTATTAATTTATTTTTCTTTTAAACACAATATCCTAATTAAATTTTTCGCTCCAGAAAAAATTCTCGATGAAAAAATATAAGTTGCATTATTTATAGATACTGAAATAAATACATAGGTATAACCGAACTCGAAGGTATTATACCTCATAACGTAAATAGTAAATATTATTTGTTGTCTGTCCCGTAGGCCAAAAATGTCCTTGGTGAATACCTTGTTAAGAATGAAAGTAAAAATGAATTCCAAGGGTGGATGAAGAACCAAGTTGGTGCTAACTCAAAGCAATCGAACGATTGCTACCAGGGCATCAAGGAATGGCGCCAAGAGTTCTTGTAAAACTGGATTCAAGAACTTACACATATAAAGTTTTATTACTTCATATGTTTCTAAAAATTTTGATAAAAAAACTACTTTCTTGGTATTAATAATGTAATTATGATATCTTTCAAATAAAGTTAGTTTTCAAAATTGATTGCACTTCTTTACACACACAAAAAAGTATTCGAATTGATATGTTAAATTACGTGATTAATAATTGTTAATTTAATCAATAGACTTGAGCAATAACAAACTTAAATATAAATTGATACACGTTATTGCTTGTAAAACTTTATAACTGAGCAAAACAATAACACCAATTTTGATCTTGTCGAGTCAATTTGTTTAAATTATTGCCAACGTGTCGACTATTTCGTGTATGGTCATCTTCAGGGCTAGACAAGTATAATTATATTTATATTTACAAAGTAATAATGATCTCATCGAATTTTCAATTATAAAGAAAAAACTCACCACAATAGGCTTATAAAAAATAGCGCATGTTTAAAAATGCAGTGTGTTAAGTAAAATTATAAACTGGCACAACCTATAAACTTTATAAGAAACATAATTTTAATAAAAATACATCTGTTTTTTCGGTTAATATTAGATTTATGTGTGTATAATTGAAACTGTATAGTAATGCTCGTCCTCCGTTTTATTAAAATTATGTTTTTTATAAAGTTTACAGGTTGTGACAGTTCATAATTTTACTTAACACACATTTTTAAACATGTGTTAGTTTTTATAAGCATATTGCGGTGAGTTTTTTGTTTATAAATGAAAATTCAATGTGACAATTATTACAGTGTAAATATGTATATAATTACTTGTCTAGCCCTGAAGATAACCATACACGAAATGGTCTAATCATTGTCAAAAATTTAAATAAATTGGCTTGGCAAAATCAAGATAGGTATTGTTGTTCTAAATATAAATTGATTAATATAAATTTATAAATTAGCCACTGATCGATATTATATAAGAATTTGTAAAAATCTATTAATATTTTATACTATTTACTTACTATTACACGATGTTTTTAAAGAATTATATTTTTTACTAATTATTGTTAGTATAGTTATCATGAAACAGAACGTAATTTAATGTAAAAATGGAAAAGAAATTATAATGAAAAAATACGACTTGTCCCTGACTTATTATAAGAGATTAAAGTTTTCTTATTGTCAGACAATTAGAAGAGTGTTTCAACTTAGATTGAAAGTTTTAGTTACTTACAATTTCATAAGAGTTTGATTATTATCATTATCGATGAGTATGCTGCTTTCCAACAAATTCACGGTGTTTATTTAAAATCTTTTACTCACCCAAATAAATTGAAATAAATCTGTAAAACAATAAGTATAAATTCACTTACATTATATTTTAAAACCAAAATGAAATTAATTTTTAATAATCAAAAAATATTTTATAATTAGTTAAGTACTATTAAATATATATATCTACCAATTAATAACATTGATTTATAAATATTAAAAAATACGAAACGTCTAGTATCCACCCATTACGAGTTTTATGTTGTACACTTAGGTAATACTTAGGGTAAATATTCGAGAAAATTCTAAATAAATATTTAAATTACGTCATTTTTTTATTTTATACATCTCGTAAATTAGAGGAAATTTAAAATTGATGATTGTCTTGATTCGGATTAGCCAGAAAATATTAAAATCTCATTCATCTTTATTACATAGTTGACTCTGTATAATTGATTTTTATTTATACAAGATATCGATATGGTTCATTTGAATATATTAGAATATGATGACTATAAACTTAGGATATATAAGCTTGAATCGTTAATTCAGAATTTTAGTATTTAATTCAATAGTTCTTTGTACTGTCCGCTTTGTAAATTTTAAATTTATTAGTATCTTCAAGGTAAGAAGAAATTCGTACTTACATAAATATATTTAAATGTTAAAAATGAATGAACTTTTATGTTCCGATAAAACACATCATCTGTATTTCGCTTTATGCATACATTTTATAACCAAGAACATTTTTTTATTTACAGTAAATTCGAATATCTTACTCGAATCAACAAGAAGAATGGCTGTACTAGAATTTTTAAAGCTTTGCGTTTTCTTTCTCGTAATATTAACCACAAGTGGATACAAATTAAATTCATTTGACGAGAATCTTCATTTACCTTTGACCAAATTTAGTCAATCTGGAAACGTATGCACCTATTTTTAACAATATATATGTGCAGTTTAAAAATATACATATAAAGAAGAAGTTTAAATAGCCTTTATCTATAACTATATTTTAACGAGTATTTTTAAACTTTTTTAGGAATTTTCGGATTTACAAACATTATCAAAGGTTCATGAAAAATCAGGGAAGCTGAGAATGATTATCAATCCAGGATGTCGATCCGGTTTTAGAAAGGATAGAATGGGAAGATGCCGAAAAGTTATAAGATTATCCGACGATCGTTAATTAAGCGTCATTAATAAATACAATATGGCAACAAGGAGACTGAGCATATTTAAGAACAATTATGTGCATGACATATTCTACATTGTTGCGATTTTGAACTCGAATACACCTGTATACTCGTAATATCCGCGGCAGAAATACTATAGATTGTTTTCATTCTCGTTATGGGATTTATTTTGAAAATATGTCAACAATATTTGTATAAAAGACTAGTACATATATATTTATTGAAATGAATAACAAACGACGCATGTAAAACATCATGAATCATAAAGACTATAAATAATAACAAAATATATTTTCAAGTAATGTAAACCAGTCTTTTTTTGAAAATTGAGTATATGTACAATTTTTACAGAGATTAGCACAGCAAAGATCATCGTGACTTTTCCTATAGACTCGAAATTTTAAGAATGTTTGTCATAGCCGTGAGTCCACGATGGTCTTCGTTTTTCGCTAAAGCTTTGTATTCCTTCTTGAGCATCCTTGAGCTTTAAGTTCTGCACCATGATCTCGGTACCTAGTGAATACGCCGTATCCGAATCTATTTCGAGCTGTTCCAGCATAAATCTTTTTCCGAGCCGAACAACCGATCGACTCTTTTCGTTGATGGCGTCGGTAATTTTATTGACTTCTTCCTCTGAAAAAATAATTAATAATCAATGATTAAATTAACTTTTCCTCGATTATTCTTTACTGTGATATTTCAATGACAAATTGAATCTTGAAATTTAAATAAAAATAAGAGCGATAAGTGCGGACTTGTTTTACGCGTTTAACCATATACGCGGAAGAGAAAATTATTTAGACTCTTACCGAGCATGTCGATTGGCACTATCTTGCTAACGAGACCAGCTTGGTATGCCTCGCGGGCGCTGATCGGGAGTCCCGTGAACAACATGTGGGCCGCTACTTTTCTAGGCACGTTGCGGACCAACGGAATACCCGGGGTCGAGCAGAATAAACCGAAGTTCGCCCTGGAATGAAAACGATAATTATTGTACGGCATTCATAATCTGTAGATCGACAAGACTTTTGTGCACTGACCCAGGGGTGGAAAAGCTGCTTCTCTCGGTGCATATTGCGATGTCGCAGGCGGCGATCAGCTGGCATCCAGCAGCGGCGGCTAAACCATCGACCGCCCCGATCACCGGTACTTGACTATTCTCAATGGCCTTCATTATATGTGCAGCTGTTTCGAATATAATGCGATGATGCGCCTCGCCGTCGGCCGATCTCTTAAATGTTGAACGATCGATGTGTTTTTCATTATTTGCGCGAACTTTAATGAAAATCGTATTTGCCACGATTCCATAGTTGTTTTAAACGACATGAAAGTTTAACATTTTCTCAGCGCATATGTCAATGTTCGGAGAGTATACTTAATTTTCTGCGCTCGCACGAGAGTTTAGTCGTGCATGTATTAATGAGCTGCTTTAATATTTAAATCTATGCCAATATATTATACTATATACAATGTTGCTGTACTCTTTTCACTGGAGTGCTTGCATATATTTACTAATTTATCTTTGAATGCAGTTTCTAAAGCGTATATAGAAAATGGAATGAAAAATGATTTAAAGACTTCGAACATATATTTTTAGTATATCTTAAAGTATTTCAAATTTGCATAGCAAGTGCAATCTGCATTTAGAATAATGTACATATGCAGTAAACATAAGTAAGACATATATATTGAGATTCTTAGATTATACATAATTGTAGTCGTGTCTAAAATAAGTGAGATAATATCTTTTTAAAGCTAGGTTTGATCGCAAGTTACAATTATTTTTAACATTTTTTTTTTGTGATTTTATTGCACCGACCTACTTTAGCTTCGAAAAATCGATCCACCAGTACAAGGTAGCGTAAAGATTGAAGATATAAAAACGAAATGACAAGAAGAAGTATATGATTATAAACTTATTTAAAGGTAATCTTATATACTGACCAGATCCTTTAAATTGTGTCCTGATGAAAATACGTTGCCGGGAGCTGCGCTGATGACGATCGACCGAAGATTTGGATTTTCTTGATCTCTCGTAATACCATCAAGTATATCACTCATCATTTCTAACGAGAGCGAGTTTCTCGTTTTCTGATGATTTAGTTTTATTCTTCTGACCTACATACGATTTATTGTAAATATACTTGTAACATTAAATATAATATAGGATTCAAAATTAGCGTCAGTATAGTATTTGAGATTGAAGGCTTAGTGATTATTTCACTTATAGAGTAAAAGAAAGCGAAAATCCCATCGAAAGAAGACTAAAACAATCGACATCCAGATAAACGCAATCCATATGTGGACCATCGCGACAAGAAAATACGCAAACTCAAACATGACCATAAAAACAAATTCGAACAAAAATCTCTCCATTACAATATCGGGATTATAAGATATTTATACATTAATGCGTCATATGCGAAAGCACAAGATAATGGATAAGTCGATAGTAAGCGGTCGCCACATGGTTACCATCGTTCCCTTCCGATTCTCAACGTTTTTTTATAAAACAGGGCTCCTCGCTCTACCAATTCGACCACGCTTCACTATACTCTTAGAAATAAGTTTTACATTTCTCCAAAAAAGTTTTCTAACAATGACAATGATTCAAAATGTTGGGAGAGCAAAAATTTAAAATGCATTGCGGATATGCATTGTTTTTGACCACATGAGTTTATAGACTGTCTTTTTATAAAACTATTATTCATCATTGAATAGCTCGATGTTACATAATTTTTTGCTAGTGAGGGCAAACTGAACCATCAAATAAATTTATCTAGAGTACATAAAAAAACATGCTTTTTCAATAATAATTTTAGTTTCTTTGTAAATTACCTGGATACACCAAGTTTAAAAGCGTGAGTAAATATTGACAAATGCAAATGTACATTTTCAAAGTATAATTTTTTCCTCAAAATAAAATTCCCGCTACAGCGTATAGTCAATCATTAGAATACTCATTACAGTCTGTCAACAATGAAAGTCTTTTAAATCAAAGAACATTAACTGTCGGGACAAATGAAGCTCAATCTAAACACACAAATCATCCTCTTGCGAAATTCTATTCTAAATTAATGAAGTGCCAAAAGCCGGAAGAAATAATCACGAAGCAAGCGGACAAAAGAAAATGAGGAAAAAGCCGATTTTAAGTATAATATAGGACATAAATCAGACGAACCCCGCACGCCTCCTCGATTTCCACATAGCCGAGCTGCTGGTGCTGCATCATAGAGAGCAAAGTTCTGCCGGTAGTCAGCGTCCTTGTAATAGATCGTCCCACCTGCAACATTGAAGCGAGCTCGTGTCACCTATTACCAAGATTACATATAAGTATCGGCGAATAAGGCGAGCGCGTTGCAGACATACTCTAGCGCGGTCCGATTTCAAAATTCACCGAGTCCCTCTCGGCTATCTCCGCCGCGCGCTTCGATCACTCTCGTCTATCGCGCACCGATCGCCCAACAAAAATGCTTGTATACAGCATATATATATATAGGTTGTTTTGCGTGTACGCGGAGTTTGAGGTTATGTGCGCGTGGGCGATAGCGCTATTTTGTATGCCTGGGATGCGGTAATGATGAGCTGTGTCGAAGGTCAAGGGAGAGAGGAGAGGAGACGCGAAGAGCGAAGGTCTGCGGTGCTCTTACCAGTAATCGATCGACGAAGAGGCGACTGCTGTTCATCAAGGCCATGTTCCGCTGCTACTGCTCGTTGTATGTATACTTATAACGCCACCTGCACGCCCTTCTACGCGGGAGTTATTATTGCTGTTGGGGGAGATGCTCGGCGCGGCGTTTGTGGGATCAGCTGTTTTCACTCTCGCGAGCGAACGTTCGCTCTCGGCACCGTCTGCGTGCAGTGGAGGCAGTTCGGCAGTGCGATTACGAATGTGTGCGATGTGTGGGTTTATCCTATGTAGAGTGGCCGGTTGGCAGTCGGCGTGAGCTCGGTCGAGGGGCCAGGGCTGTGAACTGCCTTTCGCGCTCCCCGATTATATACCAACTCGATTATTTCGGCGCCAAGATGCTTTTCCTCATCGCGTGTGTAAATTGCGCGAATGTATTGCCTGCGGTTATGCAGCGCTTTCGATATATAGATGAAGAGCTGTCGGATGTTATCAAATTTAAGAGACAGAAGGAGGCTAATAGACGTATCATATTCATTGCTAATAGATATCGTTTTTTGAAAAATATTATGGTTTCGCGTTGGATGCCTGTATGCAATGAATAGAAAAAGAAACGAAATTAAGCAACTTTTTTTTATCGTTAAAATATTGTTGTTTATTGCGAATAAAGAAATTATTTGGGTTTCATAAATTGATTTTTGAACTTTAAAATTATCATAAAAATCGTTAAAGCACAGATTGTATTATTCAAATAAGAAAGTTAGCGTTCGCTATTACATATCAATTTTGTAAGTACCACCGCAATGTAAGTAATTGAAATGTTTTTTAACGAGATATACATTGCCGAGTTCTAAATTGATATACGTCATAATCCAGTAGTTACATTAAAATGTTTTATTGAAATATTAAGCAATGTTTTGATTTTTTAAAAAAAAGGAAAAAGATCAATTATTAAGTATGAATTTTAATTCATCACTGTAATATTATTTTTGAAGTTATGTCGGACAATCGTCACTGCGGCAAGAAAAACTTTTTATTCATAAAGTACAATAATCCATTGGATTCTCGGCTAATTCCAAAAATATAATATACTTTCCTTTTAAGAAAGACTAGATAGACTAAGTGAGTGTTATAATGTGCATATCCGGTGTCACTGTTAAAATACACTAGTTTACTGTCCTCCGCAATTATGATAAGGTGTCATGCATGAAAACGTCTATTCATGCTTTCAATGGGATAATGACACTGTTAATTCTTTTTTTTTTTAATTTTTTTTTAAAGCTCTGCATACTTTGAATCTGACACTCCTAAATATGTATACATTTATATAAAAATCTCTCGATCCTACAGCAACCATCCGAATGATAAATTTCCAAGTATACACTTCGCACTGATCCGCTAACATAAGCAAATCAACGAATTAAAAAGAAAAAAAAAAGAAGAAGATATAGCCGAAAAACACCAGCTCATCAACATAACCACCCACTCCAAATCCAAAAAATCCATATCGCCTGAAATTCGAGGAAAACGAAGATCGCAGAAAACTCCAAACGATCACAAGCGCGCATCATTGTCTCTATCCCCACTTTAATAGCTACAATCCAAGCGTCATCGTCGTCGGTGGATTAGGTGCGGATGAAAGAGCCTCTCCTTATACGTTTCTTATCCTCTCTGCTCTCCGCGTACACACACACATGCTCACACAGCGAAGAGTCCTTGGCCGATGTTAATGAGCTAAAAGTCTCGAGAAAACGACCCGCGGACGGGCAAATACTCGACGACAGACGGTTCGCGCGATCGCACGCGTACATCCGCGCATGTATACTTATAGTAACTAGCGCGGAAAGTGGATCACGACAAGCGCGCGAGCGCGCCACATTAGAAAGAAAGAAAAGTCATAAATCAATCTGCAGCGCGATTTTTATATATATATATATATATATATTGTACACACATAGGAATATACGAAGAGGTAGTATCCATCGCGCGCGCGTGTTATAACGACGGCAACGACGACTCGTACTATACTTTGTTTCCAAGAGCGCGCGCGCGCGCGCGGTTTGGCTCGCTCCGCTCCGTGAGACGCGCCTGCATCGACACTCGGCCGGAGAACGTCGTCGCGGCTACTTTTTCGCGCGCGTGCGATTGTGTGTCCGATCCGACTTTACTTTTATGTACTTAAACATCGTTCGATTGGTCGAGTGAGTTTTTTTTTCCTGCTGCTGTTGTATACCACAGAGAGGCTCGACCCAATTGCGACCTGGTCATCTATTGTATATACAGTTTTCGTGCGACTATTTTGCAGCTGATCAGCGACAAGTTCTTCGTATACATTGTCATTGTGTACACACGAGTGTTTTGTTTACGTTCGAGTGACAGTATATAATAAAGAACGGATTTTCCATTGGTGCGGCTTTGCGGATACACGATGAGTTGCGAGAGTTTATGGAAATCTCGGAATGAATATGTATAATGTGCATATTCTATGAGTATCCGATTGCTAAGTGCAACTTCTCCATTTTTCCGAACGACGATTAACTTTTTCAACTTAATTGTACGGCTTGTGATTCTGCGAGAGAATAATTTAAAAAAAAACTGTGGATAGACTCGTTAAACGATAGAATATTCTCAACGTGCGTGACTAATGATTCCAGAAAGTATAAAAGACTGAAGCTGCGCGTCTCAAAAAAGGAGAGAACCAGACGGCCGCAGTGTTACGGCTCAGCATCGCGCTGCATACTTTAGCAGTGAATCGAAGTCGCAGATCATCCAAAAACGAATTGTGTCCCGCCTCAACCTATATAACGCCCATACGTACATAAAACAGGTCCATTCGTTATCACCAAACGGAACGAGCCAATCGAGCATCCGGCAACTCTTGCGCGTGTACTTACAAAATCCACCTCTCGCTAGAAGTACATCAATGAAAAAACAATTATAATTTGCCAGGAACACGATGTGGGTCGCAGCCTCGTTACGTCGTCGCTCGGCCATCGGCGAAGAAATGACGAGTAGCAGCAGTAGCAGCAGCAGCAGTGGCAGCAGTGGCAGCGACAGCGACGACGGCGAAATCCCATCATACGCCGACTGCACGACGTAAAGAGTCCGCCGGCGTGACCACCGCCACCGAATCGATAAGCGAACCTCGGAATAAGACCCTTATTACACACACACACACACGTGTCTGGCATAAATATACACGCAAATAGAGTGTGTGTGCGATAGACGTATCCAGAGACGGGGGAGAAGTTGATATCGTGTATATGGTATATAGCGATCGCGGCAAGAGGTACTTGTCCGCGCTTGGTGCGTGGTAAAATCGACAAAACAAATCCGACTCGTCGCAGCAGCCGCGAGCTCGAGGAGAGCGATTACGCATTATAATATACCCAAGGAGCGAGAAAGAGAGTTAAAATACTCCCTCGCGTGTGCCGTACCTCCGCGCACACCGCACACATTGTACTATACCTAACGTCGTATAATATACCTACCTAGGAGAGCGCCGATTTCGAATTGTACAAACTTGGTCGCCATGGCAACGGCCGAGGAGTCTCCGGCAACAACTAACATGGCCGACGACGAGGGTAAGTTGGGCTGCTACTCGCGTATTCTTATGTTTCGTGTGTACCACACGCGGTTATACGCGGCTTTTTGTTAACCGTATAACCCCCCCGCGCGTCAAGTGCGTACGATACGCGTGGCTACTACTGTGTCGGTGGGGGTCTGTTCAGTTGTTGGTCTCAGTTTGATATAATACATCGCGAGGTGTATATATATAAGGCCGGGTGTACGATAGTCGCGTTGGTTGAGATATGACGACGATGGAGATCGGTTTAGCGGGCAGGCGTTGCCGAATCGCTGCTCGCCGCAGCTGCGGATGGCCGTGACCGGAGCACCGGCTGCTGGACACGACAACATGTCGTCGGCGTCGTACGGCGCAGGTTCATCAGGTGCGGCTGCTGCCTTTTCTTTGATTTAATTCATATAGGGGTTGCGATTGGTTCGTCCTGGATCGTGTCCGCGGTTTTGTTCTTGTTGGGTGATATTTCGGTATTACATTGATTTAGTCTGCGGTTGTGGTGAGCTTTTGTTTACATTGTCGACCGGATATATACCGAAGCTTGTCGTTTTGCATGCATTGTGTCTGTGTGATTTGTGAATACTCTACCCTAGTGCGGACTGTTTGTTTTTTTTTTTAGTAGAAATACGAGTGTGTGTACAAATCGGAGCAAGTGCACTGTTTTATCCTGTTTCCAACCTTTTTTTTTGCGGGCGGAGGGGGGGATTGGGGGTAGTCATGATGAGGTTATGTGTCGATAGCGCAACGCCATTGGATAGCATCGACCTATAGCGATGTTTACGAAAGTTATCCGACACACGCTTCTATTGTGACGCACCGCTGTGCGTTTGCGATATATATACATAATATACACCGTTCCGTCACCGAATCGTTGTGTAACACCTATCCGCGCCGGGATACTTATATATATATATGTATGTATAATGTGCTTATTCTCGAGCTTCGCGAACCCTAGATTGGAGAAATCACGGCGCAAATATATTACGCTGAGAGATTCATTCGAACGATTCTAATTGAATATCGAAGCTGTGTCGTTAAAATGAAAACACTCGTGGTTGCTCGTTCCCTTTTTGGAGCTACGATCGCATAGAACGAAGTGTGTATTTGCGCATGTAAATGTGTGACCTATGATGGAACTTTGTATACGCTGATAGTTGATACTTTAACGATAATATTTGAAGAATTCATTGGGTTCGTTGGGGAGGAATTCAGTTTGGAGCAATGCGGGATGAATTATACATATTTCTTTTTTGCGGCAGTTTCAAAATAAAGTAGTTGAAGTATCGCGCAACGATTATCTATAACTACATTATTACATAAGCATAAATGCTAAACATCAGTTGTAAATCTGTTATTCCAATACTAAAAGCTACTCACTATTAATAAAATATCTGTCGATCACATCTCGGTTTCTCGCACTTATAATTAAAATCATCCCGAGATCCCAGCATTGTCATGCCCACGTGTACAAGCCTCTACCGGTCCACAGACGTACAGTTAAATTTGCATCATGATTAAATTAGGATATCACCACAACCTACGCCAATCGATTATTAATTTCCGTTCTATTCAGTCATTCGCAAACAAATAAAACAGAAAAAGAAAGACACAATAGCAGAACCAAAATTCTGTCGTTACCTTCTCTCTCAACGCATATTTTTAGTCGATCCCACTTAGTCTCAATAACGGCCGTTTAAAAAAAGAGAACAATCAGTCCTCGAGTTAGCGATCACACTTTTCAAAACTCCCAAATTCCCGGAAAGTCGCCAAGCCCAGAAGAAAAAGTCAGGCTGTAGAGCCGGCCGGTTTTAAACTCCGAAGTGTACGATAACTTCACTGTACATAGTACACGTCCCACACCAATTAAAAACAAGGGCAATCAACTCCAGTTGCGCTCTATAAGTACGCATCCTCGAGTGCATCAGACACATATATTCTTTCGTGCTTATATCCTCGCACTGCGACGCATCAGTGTCTTTGCTCTCTCCCCCTGTATCTTCCGTTCTAACTTTACACCATCACCGCACGAGCGATGAAGCAAAAAAAAAAAAAAGAAAAGAGGAAGCGACACGAGAAGCGACGTTGAAAAAGAACCTCGTGTCCGATTTTTCCTTCTCTCTGTCATTCATGGATCTTTCTTCTTCGCTGGCGGCTTTTTAAAATATACTCGTCTCACTGCGAAAGTTTTGTCATCTTCGACCGAACTGCTTTTTTTTCCCCCTTTCCTCAAAACTTCTTGAGCTTTTGTGTAAAAGAGTATAAAACAGTGTCGTTTAAATGGACGTTAAATTTCGAGATATAAGCTGAAAAGGTTAATACACTTTACAAAGTTTAATTACATTATTCTTTTTTAACTTGCCGGGATGTTGTATGTTTAATGGTTTTACAAAACTAGGTGACAAGATTGCACACCAGGTGTCATCGTTCGCAGAAACATAAAAGTCTTTATTCGAAACGATATCATTTATAGTGTCAACATGTCAATATTCGTCAATATTTTTATATCCTCATCTTTACGACTAATGAATCTTAAGCTCACAGTCATTCGTAATCGTACACGCAAATATAGTCTGTGGACTGTATACAGGAATTTTCCACGGCCACAAAAATAGTAATAAACACTCGACATACACGTACGTGCAGAGAGGCCAGTCAGTAAAAACAAACCAAAGAGCCGCTAACTCGCGCTCACACCCAATCACACCGCGATCGCCGCGCGCTAATCAAGCTTTCTCCGTACATATCAAAAAACTAGCTCAACACTGCATCCTTTACCTAATACAGTGATTCTCGATAACTCCCAAAAAATCACTCGCCGAATCTCCGCACTATAATATACACATAGACACGCGCAGAGTGGAACTATCCACGCCACAACCCATAATAACCTCTCGTATAACGTGCTCTCTCTCTCTCTCTGCTCATCTGACGAAAATAAACCCCTTCCGCGTCGCTTTCTCTCTCTCTCTCTCTCCGCAGCAGCAGCGGCGAGCCGAGAGAGCGTCGTCGGTCGGCGCTATAGACACAGAGGCTCGCGCGCGTGTCCCTCCTCAGTGCAGCGCGATACGTGCTCCGCGTAAGATAGTGTATATAGTTAGGATACAGGCATGGCGATGCTGTGCTGCGTGTCGAGGAAAGCGGCGGCGGGTGGTGGCGGCGGTGTCGAGGCCGATAGCGCCCGTTGTCGCGCCTCGGCCGAGTTGTCGCGTTTCGTCGAGGTCTGCAAGGATCTGAACAGGGTTAGAGGTGACGAGGACGAGGCGTTGAGGAGATTGGACGAGGCCGTGCTCGACGTTGCCGCTGTCGCCAGTAGCTTCACGACCTTTAGGAAACTCGAGAGCTTGCCCGAGGAGGCGCTCGACCCTTATTCTGGTGCGGATATATATATAATATATGCTTTTCATTGGTTTTTGATCATTGCGGTTTTTGCTGTGGGTGTGCAAGGTGGTTGTTGTTGCTGTTTGTTGAGATTGGTGCGACCGGTGTATAAGTCAACGAGTTGATTGGACTCGGGATGGGAGGATGACGAGGTAATGGCTTTTGGGATATATCTTGTATTGGTTTTGCGACTATTTATTTTGTTTCGATAGATTTTGGAATGTTAGGGATCAAGGATGATGTATCGGTTATACCGGAAAATGTCCCGTATGAATTTTCTACATATTTGGGTAAACGATTGATTTTTAACATATATAAATTGTTCGTCTTGAAAAACGGATAACCTTCGGATTTGGTGTAAGAAATGTGCGATGAAAAAACATCGGTTTTTGCACACATCGGTTCAGAGTTGACTTGGAAAAACTTGTTAGCGGTATTAGCGGCATGATAATTGTTTATCCTGGATTATGCAGATGCGACTAGTTTTTTTTTTTTTTTTTTTTTTACGACTTATCTTTGCCGACGTATATTTTTAAGTCAAGTATACCTATAGTTTGCATGCGACATCGGCATATCCACACACTGTTTGATTTGTAAAATCTTTATCTGCGACGAATTTATATCCAGAATCTCTAATCGCAATTTGCGCATTTTCTATGTAGACGCGTCATTTTTTTATTTTACTATCAAATTTAAATAATAAGCTATTTCGCAAGCTATGCAGGATGTTTTCAAATTATTCTTTTAGCTCATCCAGCGGTTTCAATTAATTTCATAACAAATGACGATTGTTCCATTACCGTATATACAATTTCTGTATGCTCGTATATCGACCTTATTTTCTTTTGTCAAGAATAGAATGAGCTGTACGGTAAAGTCATACGACTTGACATCGTTATCTTTCTACAACACACTTTTCATAGCTGTCCAGAAAGTTATATTCTTGAATCTTTATACATCTCCAAACCCAATACATACCCGTACTGATTCCTAAAACAAAAAGACATTACGTTAAATTTAAAAAAAAAACATTTTCCTTGAAATATATCTTAAGCTGTGTGTAGTCCCGATTAAATCGTAGAGTAAGGTCAATCTTTGTGAATGTATGCGCGGACGTATGTTTGCCATCCTCAAACACCTTTATCAGTCTTTATCTTTACACTTTTCAACGAACTGATAATGCTATATTACAAGCGTATTTTACAAATCGGCTTTAGCTACTTTTGTTTCATTCTATATCTTCTATCCCATGACGTGTACTTATAACAATCGTATATTGCAGATTATAGACGCGCATCGTAATAGAAAGATAGAGCACGTGCAGAACGTCTCTCTCGGTTTATAAATACCCATAGTCGGAGTCTATATTCGATTCAAAAAGAAACCGCGACGCGATGTGTTTTTCTTATGGAAACGTCTCGCTCGACCCATTGCGCAATCGTATACGTGACGCGTTGGTACACACACACACACATACACATCGCTACTTCTTTTTTTTCCTTCACTATACTCTCTGTCGTTATTTTTTATACGAACTGACGGAATCCTGTCTTGCATCTCAATGCGTCAACGGTCTTTAGAATTGACATATACGCGCAAACGTTATTGTTGTTGTTCTCGCTATATCTCATTAACGAGTTCATGAAACACTTCGCAAACGATCCCCAATAAGTCTATAAATAGATATCGGGCCCTAAATGCGCAGCCTAAATCACCATAATTATTTCTCTTTAAATTAATCGACGATCGTCAATGCTGCAGATTTAACGATTTGAGAGAACCAGACTTTCCGCTTTCGTCCGAACCGCGCAATATAGAAAAAAGCAACTATAATTGATAGAATGTAGAAAAAAGAGGAGGCTTGTCGAATAAAAAAACTCTCGCGTATAATATTGAATTTCGTAGAAAGCCATTGAGCGAAGCGCCAGGGTCTGCTTAGAATTCCCCCGTCCGAGTGCCACCACCACCTCCACATAAGCTATTCTCGCGCATAGTGTGCGTCGGTCTTTTTATTTATGATAATTGCCGGATTCAAAAGACTTTCCTATATACACTATCCTCTATTCTTTTTTTTTCTAAAAAAAGACGAGAGAGAGAGAGACGAACGCGGAGAAAAGGAAAAAAGCAGAGAGCGACGTGAAGGAGAAGAAGTCACCAAGAGAGCGAATGACAAATGCACGCGCGTAGGTTTTTTTCATTCCTACCGCTTCGTCTCTTTTTCTACATCTCTGGGATGGCGGCAAACGAATCCTTGACGAGTCCAACCGGCTGCTGTTTTATAAACACTTCACATGCATATTAAAACGTGCGCACCCGGATTTTCTCGGTTATACGTCGGCATCTCCTGTATACTTTCTAATTAGCGTTTAACGATTTTCCGTCGCGGGTATATATATTATATGTCCGATTTTCTATGTGAATAAACGATCGGACACATTCCATCATCTATTTTGCGCTAATGCGCGATCTTCGGTATGCATATGCACGAATTAGTCGCACGTGGAGGAGCTTTCTCCTCGACGTGCGCGAAAGAGACGCTTTAAATCGATGCAAAATTTATTTATCCTCGTCTCGCGAAAACGCGCCAATGATTTAACGGACTTGTTTTACTCAATTCCCGCGGATCGGCAGTACACACACACACGCGCGTACATATATATACAGTGAAAAAAAAGAGGAGCATTTAACGAGTGGCTTTCACTGTTTCGGATAAGGCGCATTGCAGTGTGTTGTGCGAGCACACCTGAAGCGGCGATAAATCGCGAGAGGACAATATATATAATGCGTCCGCTTTCTTTTCGGGTGTGCTGCTGCATGTGGGCTAAATTGGGTTGCGGTGAGATGGGAGCAAATAAAAAGAAAAAACTTTGTACATACACTCGCTTTTCTTTTGCGAGCTGACGTGTATAAAGTCGGTTAAGTCATAATTGGCAGCGGCGGCGTACTTGAAAGGGTATCGAATGTTACGTATATGTACAAGTAGGTAATTACGCATTGTTAAATGCGAGCGTTTAACGCAACATTGAAAATTGTTTTATTGCACGCGCCATTATCGAATAATCCATTAATTCGAATTTTTCTCACGAAGCTTAACGAGGTGCCCCATTTTTCTTATGTATGTAATAACCTTAATCGCGTTATGAGATAATCGCATGCATATACGGTAAATTTAATATTATATCATTTGAAACATTTAAGACTCGCTCTTTTTACATTCATAGTGTCGCTAATTCTCATAACTGGCAACAATCGCGCTTTCTCCGCTTTAAGAACAACGACAATGGTATTGGATCACAAACCGAGCATGGCGAGACGATCGAATAGTAAAAAAAATACTCCGCCGCTTTCAGTAGACACGCGATTGTCGCGCGGGTCAACAAACCGCTCTATACGTCCCGCGCGAGAATGAAAAAAAATTCGATCCGCCAAACACATCGAGCGCGCATCGCGGAAATGCCATTCCATTCACACGCTATATACACACATGCACGCGAACACAGCACTTATACGCTGCATGAAAACTAGAGAGAGAAAAAAACCACGTCTCCATTGACAATTCGCCGCGCGATCGTTTTCAATAACTCGCGCGCGCAATGCATTATCCAGTCCTCGGTGTTGCACGCGCTTTCTCGCGCGGAGTGGAGAAAAAAAAAAAGAGAGAAAAAAAGAACGAACTCGAGAGAGGAACTCGTTTGCCGAAGAGTCGCGAGCGAGCGAGTCGCGCTCGCCTGCATCGGTCCAAATAAGGAAGGTGACCGGCGAGTGGGCGACTCCTCGATTGTGTGCATGCGTTATAACACACGGTGGTCTCTAGAGCGGGGGCGGCTGCTACTACTATACACACTATATTATATATATATGCGGTTTAGTTGGCGTTTAGATTGCATGTGCACGGGTTGTGCAGTGAGAAAATCTAGCGTCGAGCTATATGGTATTATATATAGGCGCAGGTGCGTTCGCCGATTATTCACATGTGCTAGTGACGACCCACTCGATTGTCGCGCGGCTCTATGCGACCGACGATATAGTAATGAATGTGCAGTTCTTGTATGTGCCCGTGTGCGTGTGTGTAGCGAATAGAAATGCATTTTTTACGTTCGAATGTCGTGCGCATTTGTGTATTGCGAAAGGGAATTATGTGTGTTTGTGTTTCGTGGGTGGTATATATAGATCGGGATTAGAATGGCGCTTTTGATGATGTGAGAGATATTTGACGAGGTATGAAGTTAAGAGATAAGTTGTTTCCTCAGAGTGAATATATTCAGAGTGTTTGATTAGATTTTTACTCAATGAGGTCGGATGCTTAATTTTTTTTTTTTTTCAAGTTGGATAGTTTGTTACGTGATCGTGGATAAGACCTCTTGAATGAAGACCAAGTCGTATAAACATACACAAAGCTTTGAATAATTCAACAACAGTCATGCATTTTTTATCAATGAATAAGACAAAATTTATAAGAGCTTGTATAAACACTAAAAGAAAAGTTATCGTATTGCACACAACGAGCAATATTTTGTTCCAAGAAACACCGGATAATTAATTAATAGCGATCAGCTTTATCAAAGTCTTATCGATGCAGAATTAAAAATCATCAATACGTAAAATTGAACAGCTCTGAAAATCAAAACAAACCATTATACACCAATAATAGAGATCGACTGTCCAATTAATCAATGGCGATAAACTTTAACGACTCTTATCTCGATCTTTCAATTATAAGCCAGCGATAAATATGTGTAAAATGAGCTATGGCAGTCATTGATACAAGTCCGTGGTATATAAGCCCCGTACGACGCGCATATTTCTGGGAACAATAATAATCCGAAATGTATAATCGGCGTAACTCAGCGTAACGAATAAACTATTTCGCGTACTCTTATTATCAATGCTCCATAATGCTTTTCTTTCGATGCTTCAAAACAGCTTGGATTTCTCTACATTCGAATGTTTCCCAATCCAAAATATTGAATTCATTCTAACGATACAACGAAACAAGCTGCATTCATAGAGCACAGATACGCACACCTCATACCTCATACTGGCACACACTCTCTCCCTCTCCACACACGATCCACAAATAGCCCAAGCATCTCCACCCGCAACAACGCACCAAATCTCATCCTCGTCTCACCGGAAAAGCAAAAAAAAAAAAACAAGAAGCTCTCGCTTACGCACACACATATGACGCTCGATTTACAGACGCTCAGCCGGAAGCCCTGCATCCGTGCGGTGTATGCGGTCGCAAGTTCAATCCGCTCTCCCTCGATAAACACGTCAAGATCTGCGAGCGCACAACCACGCGCAAACGCAAGCCCTTCGACTCGGCGAAACAGCGCATACAGGGCACCGAACTCGCCGAGTTCCTGCCCAAACACGATCACCAGTCGCAGCATCATTCCCAGCACCATCATCACAATCATCATCAGCAGGATGCGAGACGCGCGAGCAGCGTTGGCAATCACGGCGAGGACAGAAACCTGCTCGGTCGTACACCCAACACTGCCTGGAAACACAAGAGAGACGAGTTCCTCAAAGCTATTAGGGCGGCACGCGGTGATACGGTGAGTTTTTACTCTTTTCGTTATCGTTTGTCCTTTCAAGATCTTACATATGACAACTCTTCAAATCGAATAAAAACTGAACAAAAAAAGAATCACATCAAAGTTTGGCTCTCCAAACACACACTCATCTCGAGCATCCATATAACACACAACCTTTCACATCAACCCCTACTATCCAACGAACCAATCCAAAAATAACCAAAAACACTGCTCTCACATAAATACATGATGGCCTCGTTCGAGCAGCAACAAAGTCCGTACCAGTCGAGCACGCAGTCACAGTCACACGGACCGGCTCAACACACCGCGCACACGACGTCCCAGCAGCAGCAGCAGCAGCAGCAGCAGCAGCAGCAGCGTCCCTCGACCCTCTCGCTGGTGAACACGACAGGTGTGCCAACGCGACCGAACGAGAAGGGCCAGTGTCCCACGTGTCAGCGACAATTCGGCGTCAAGTCCTACGAGCGTCACGTGGCGTTCTGTCGGGAGAGAGCGACGAGATTGCCACCGAGTCCATTGACGGGCAACAACGTGGCCAAGGAACGACTGGAGGCGCGCATAAAGTACCGGGCGCCCGCCTTGAAGAACAAGAGGCCGACCAATAGGGAGAAGTACTCGCCGGGCGCGGCGCACAACAAGGTTGTACAAGCGGTCAATCAGTCGGCCCTGTTGACCAGGACACAGACCAAGGAGGCGATACACGCTGCAACGGCCGCTACGCCAACCTCCGCCCACAAGAGCACCGAGACAGCTAGTCCCAAGTTGCCGATGCTGTGAGTTTTTTTTATACATTGATTCTTTTTTTTTTTTCCATACAGATGTGTGCGCACTGACGTTTTGGAGGAAAGCGCGAGATTGAGTTTCACTCGCGGGTTATAGATGTGAAGCGATAGTGGGATACGAGTAATCTCGTGTATGTATGCTGAGAAGTGATAGTACGAGATGATTGGATGTCGAGCGATAATCAACTACGAATCGTGATTTCCACTTTTTTAAACTTTAGAAAGTTCGATTGAGAGTATGCAAAGGTAAACAGGATAACGTTTTCTAAATGTACGAATGATGATAGTTTATTTTCTTGTTGAATTGAAAGATAGTTAAAAAGATATATATATGTTAAAAAAAATGGAATGAATTCAATAATTATAGATGTCACGTGGAATACGTTTGAAATTCATACGACGGCAATACACTGATAATTCAGTATCTAAAGTGAAAATATAAACTATAGTTTATTAATTAATACTTATCTATATATTCCTACAATATCTTTTCCGTGCTTATTTATAGCACACGAGCGGCACGTATCTACACCAAAACAATCACTTTTCGATTCGTTCTGCTAACGAGCATTTCAGTATTCAAAAAAAGAAAAACGCAAAGCCAGGGTAATCGACCTAATAATCCAACTACAAAGTCTTCGAACCAGATTTTAACAATTGAGGTCACAATTTGCAATTGAAAACAAACAATTCATTCGCGTCCCTCTTCGGGCATCTTAAATAAACACCCTCGACTGGAGACTCACTCGAAAATAAACTGACAGACATCCGCGGTTAGCGCAGAGTCTATTAAACGCCCCCGGGGAAAGAAAACACTTTCCGGCCCTCCCTTCGCTGCAGCAACAGCGGCGGCGGCGGCGGCAATAAGAAAAGCACGGGAAACTGAAATCCAAAATACAGTCTCCTCCTCTCATATATTCCTCGTTGAAATACGCGATGAAATTATCCACTCATTTAGAGAGACTAAAGCTCGAAGGGGGGTGTAGAAGATTCTAAAACGTACCTCGACTTATACTGGCACACTGCCAAAAAGACGTTTTCTCGGAAGTAGCGATGAGTCTCTTCTACTGCCTCTTTTTCTCTCTCTCTTTCTTCTTTTCTTTTTGCTCGGTTGATGTAATTAATGCAACTCGGTAGGGAATATAGTCATCTACAACAAAGTGAAAATAGGATTTTCATGTTTTCGGTTTGGTATAGGAAACACGAGGAACTAAATATAGCTTTTTCATGAGTTTTAGAATATATATGCATGGTTGTTTAATTAGTCGAAAATTAGTCGGTCGCGTTATATTACTTTGAAAGTAGAGTTTAATTGCAAAGTATACTTGTGAGACGTGCGATATAGTTCTGTAATTAAAAGTATTCAAGGCTATTTGACAACTAAATTTTTGTTAAATGACTTTATAATAAGCATTGACGTACTTGGTGCAGAATCGAGCTCGCGTATACAAAGAGTTATAATTTTTCATGTTATCCTACATTTTAACAAGCCATCATTTTAATATTAATCTCAAAATCCGACAATTTTTCTTTGAATGTGTTGCAGGAAGCGACCAGTACAGTCGAGCAAAGAATCACCCGTTACGAACAGTGGACCATTGAAATCCCGACCGATGGACCGCTCCAATAGGTAAGATATAAGAGGATGCAAGTGCGAGAGTTTTTCTTTTCTCTGCCATGCCTCTCCTTGACTTTGATTTACAAGCCCGCAAGAACGAGTCTTTTATGACTGCGGCATTTCCTGGGTCGCTGAAACGCTAATTGCGCCTAAGTGCTTCTGTAAAGCTACTATACTATTTCTGCCCTTTGTAATAACATTGTGTGCACCGTTATATCAACTCGTAAGTAAATTTTCTTTTTTTTTTCCGAGAGGTACTAAAATTGGGTTAGGCCGTGTGATATAGTTTGAAAACTAATTTTACGAAACTCCGTTCAATGTATTAACGTCGTCTTATCTATAGAAAATTAATTTCCTGAAATTCGTTAGGCAAAAATTACATTAGGTTTACTAGTCGAACTTTGATAAAAAAGCAGTTCAAATTCTTTTAAAGATTTTTGTTAATTGGTATAACTTTCGAGAAGCCACACAAAAATTCCACCTTGAAAAGTTATCCAAAGAATTCTTCCTTTTCCTTTATAGGCATCCGCTATCCGATTCCCAAGAATCCTTAAATCCTCCGGCACTCAGGCAAATTTTCGCCTCGCGTCGACTTCTTCTGCTCTCCGATGTGCTGCCATCGAAAATAATGCCAGCTAAAGGCTTTCCGCCCCCCAGCCCGACCCGAAAGTCAGCCGCCAAACTCTTCTCTCGTTCTTTCATAAAAAAAGGCGAGTGCATCGATTCTCCCGTCGAGAGTCCAGAGAACACCGACAGAAAACCAAAAAAGAAAGCCAGGTTAAAACATAAGTCACAGAGAAAAGTCGAGGTCGAAGAGGAAACCGAGGAAATTGTGATAGTTCCGGAACAGTGCGAAGAGGTTGGCGAAGTGAAACGCGACTTTGTCACGTGGAAGCAGATACGCGAGTGCAGCGAGATCGAAAGCATCGATAAGGAAGAGGAGCCGATTCTCTCGGATGTTACTGGATTATCGAGCTTCGAGGAAGGCAATTCGACGACCGACGAGTTCGAGTACCAAGAGCGAATGTTGCGTCGGCAGGAAACGAAAACCTGCATATCGATCGAGGCAACGGGTCACAAGCTGCGACCTTCGCATAAGCAAATATTGAACAGCCGAAACAAAAGAAATTCAAATAGCGCAGATAGCAATGCAATGAATGAGACCTCGTTGAATCATACTTACGATATCGAAGATACTACGAGTTACGATACTCTGATACTCAGGAACGGGGATTCTTTAGATACCATAATTAACGATGATAAGAGTAACGGTTGCATTGGCAATTCCGACGACGACGAAGATGGACTGTCGAATGCGTCGACCAAAACCTTCAGTAAAGGCGAAGCAAAAGGGACCGAAGTAGAGTACGTCGACAGTTTGAATCTGTGTCAGACCCAGCAACTGAATGACAGTTCGGAATCAAACGAAAACAAAGTGGAAGATGCAGAAACTCCGCGACTCCCTGAGATTCCGACCAACGATGAGGATTCCGTTCTCTACGAGATGGAATATCACGATCCGTTGGGAATTTCAAAACAGATTAGGGATAGGCTGCTGATTCGTCCAAAGAAATCTTACAGCATGCCAAATATCGCTGACATAAAAGTCAAGGAAACACCGAGAATCGGTGAATTGACCCAAGTTAATACTGAGTTCAGGAATCTCGAGGAAGAAATAGACGATTTATCATCGATGAACGATTCTGACAGGACATTAAGTAAATTTACCATTTGCTTAATACGTTTTAAACAAAATCATCATTATTATATATATATATATTTTTTAAAGTAATTTAAAAGTAAAAATTTTTGTATATACATATCTATCAACGCTAAACTACAAAAGTCGCCATTACTCGTACAACAGCTCCCCGACAAAATGATCCATGTATCAAAAACAGCGAGGCATGGCAAGGACAATCGGTATGTACCAATCGAAGATGCGCAACTTACGTAATCGACGAGTTACGCAACTCGACTCACCACCATCAACCACAACAGCCGAACGACGAGTCTTACGAGGAAAGACCGGTAAAAAAACGTCGCAAGCTGCTGCAGCAGCAGCAGCAGCAAAAGAAGCAGTTATACGAGACTGGATCATCTAAAAATGAACCGCCACTGGTGCTACTGCATCGCCGTGACAGCTCGACAAAAAACCTGCCGGATATCCATTCCTCCACAACTACAACCAAAATTAGCAGCGGCGTGACAGTCGAGCCGCGTCAGAGCTACATGTTGTTCGATTATTACAGAAACGAGGCGGTGAATTTCAGCGACGTGTCCAGTGCGCGTACCGACGATCAGATGCTCGAGTTATACGAAGATGACGCGGACGAGAACGAGAGCAATGCCTCGGAGCTCATCAAGGAGATCGACGTTTCGTGCTACGACAACTCGGACATGCACGAGGTGTACGAGAATTACACGAGCGATTGCGAGGATTCGTTGGGCGATGTGACGAGTAGGATGAAGGCGATCGATCTGATGTTGCGCAGACCGAAAACAGTTGGCAGAAATAGGAATAACGACGGTATCGCGAGGTGAGTCATCTCTAGCTGTTAACGCGCAATTTGTAATCCGAGGATGGTATTCGTGTCTTTTCTAAATCCTCAAAATTTTGTCAAATCCATTCGTTCTTTAAGAGTGTCGATTTTAATGATTTAAAAAAAAAACATTTGACTTCGGGATCCAAAACTACTTTTAAATTTGTGCACTCGAAAAAAGCTGCAAAGCACGCGCGTATCTAACGCAACTTGAAACCCAAAACATATCAGCTACATGGAGAAAAACGAAGACGTATCGATCTCCACGATCGAGCTGACGGATCTGTCAAAGCAACGCTTCGACAAAGCCACCCAGCACTTCGAAAAAGAGATCTGCACGATCACGAGACTCGACTCTGGCAGTCGCGAGGATTCGTACTTTCCCAACATCAGCGACAGATCCAGTCGAGCAGCCCAAGATTGGAAGGCACGCCAGGAGTATCGTCGCGAGAAATTGCTAAAGTCGAAGCCTCAATCGTTGCGCGGCATAATAGAAATCGATACGCCGCGAGACGTCGCGGCTGACGAGGAAGAGGAGGACGAGGACGACAGAAAGAACGGCAAAGCCTACGAGCAGCGGCACAACGCGAAGAAACGACTCCCTCCCGGTATGCGTGGACCCGTGCACTCGGAGAGACGGAGGTAGCTCACACACGTACACTTTTTCTCACTTCTTTTATCTGCGGCAACTGGATTTCACGGTTCGTTGGTTATTTTAAGGTGACTTTAATGGAGTCATTAATGTCAGGGTATATATATACGTTTCTCCGCCACGGCTGTAGATCTTAATCTGGAGAGGTTAGGTGCATTAAGATCGAATTACCCACGTTTACTTTCCTTAGTTGATAACTAAACTTAGCCATTCGCTTGTACTATAAGTAGCATAATTTAATTCATTAATAACTATAAATAAATACATATACTTTCATATTATTGAAATACCATTTCATCTAGAATATCGTGTAGTAGATTAGATTACGTTGAGCAAGTAGGAGAATACAGTAGACTAACAAGCAGTAGAGAGAAATGTGAAAAAAAAAACAACAACAACATATCCTGTGTATTTGCTTTTCAAGCCTTCTACGTAGGAGTTTCGAGCGACTACCGCGCTGCGACTGGAACAGCTACATTCGCAGGCATCCAGACTTTTCTATGATTCTTAGAGGTAGAATGTAAGTTTTCCAAGCTGCGGCTTTTATAACGATCTCTGCAGCGCCTTCTTTTTTTTCGCAATCTCGATGTCTCTATATGTATAGCGGAGACTGGCTTTGTCGACGTGCGCACGCTGTATATATGTATATTTATACAAGCACAAATTGGCACGATAAGTATCTTTTTTCGGTCACTTAGCACACTTGGAAGTATATATATTAGGATAGGATATTGTGCTTTCAACTTCGAGCATTGAGTCGCCACTTTGCTTCACCTTATTTATCGATTTGGTACACGGTTTGCTTGGCGATTGTTCATGTGTTTGTTTTTCAGGCACGCGTTCGTAAGAGGATTGTACGCTTCGGTAGTTTTTGATGCACTTAGTTGATTTTAAGAATGATTTGATAATGCACACAAAATTACATCACCATGTAGGAGTACAAGATTATTTTTGTTTCTTTATGTAAGACTTGCTTAAAGTTTTATGACTGCAATTTCAAATATTGCTTTTTAAGCGTATCAAATGAAATTTACACTTTTGCATTATTAATTTTACTTTCATACTTTTGTAACACCAAAAAAACTTTAGCTGTTGCTTTATTGCATTTTAGTTTTCATGAGATTAGCATGCACGAATAATTAATATTTAATTATCGATGTATTTTTCATAAAGGTAATAATAGAACACATGCATAAAATGTGAATTAAAAAATCAATATAAACTTGGATCAATGAGACTAAAACATTAGCTTGCGATTTTTGAAATTGCAACGACATCGAGTGTAAAACCCGTATGAGTTCTTGAAACTAATATTATTTAACGAATAGTTCCAATTCTATATGCTTCGCAACCTTTTATTTTCAGAGTAAAATCATTATAATGCGGAATATTAATGGATATATATATATATATATCGAACCTCAATCTTCGACAGCTGTATACGGAAAAACATTGTTAACGAACAATTTCTTACAGCGGCGTCAGCAAGGACTACAACCCATTCCTGTTAGCCGAGCAGCAGCTCAACGATCTCTTCTCCGACACGAGCGACCAGTCATCGACCGACGGCTCCGCTATCTGTCCACCCCAAAAGCCCAACTCCAGTCCCAACTTTCCCCTTTCCCATTCCTCCGCTTTCGTCAAATACCCCAACAGCCCCAATTCCCAGCAGCAGCAGCAGCAACAGCAGCCCCAACAAACCTCGTCAGAGAAACAGCAGCAGCAGCGAATCTCGCTTATAGCTCCACCAACGGGTTTCGATGACCTAACCTCGTCCGACCTATCGAGCGACTGCACCGAAACCAATTCGTTATCCCGCGAATTCCTGACCTCGTCGTCGAACTCGAACTCGTTAGCGAGCTCGCGTGTCCAGATGTTGGTCAACGGTGTCGAGCGCGAGCACGTTTTAGGCCGCAGGGTCATCATCGATCAGAGCCAAGCACTGGGCGGTGGTGAATTCGCCCCGGAACGAAGCCTACAGCAGCAGCAGCAGCAGCAGCAGCAGCAGACGCGACTTACCAACGGCACCAATACGAACAACGTGTCGAATACGAGGGTAGGACGACCCTTGAACGCCAACTGCAATCGTTCGAACTCTTTGCGATCGTCCTCCGCGCCTAAACCACCCGAGAGAAAGATCTCGAGTTCCTCGTCATCCGGTAGCTCGGACTTTTCACGCAGCAACAACAAAGTCGGTAACGCAAAGCCCCGCGACAATAAGAACAACTCGAGTTCGAACGATGCTTTGAATCAGCAGCAGCAGCAGCAGCAGCAGCAGCAGCGCGGCAACAACAATTACAAAAATCTGAACGGTAGCAATCTGAGCCTGAGCTCGATAATCTCGTCCACCGATATGGAGATGAAGCGCTCCAATTCGCTGTTCGACGAGCTGTTGAGCTCGTTCGAGGAGGACGTGAACTCCAGTTCCACATTGCCCTCGTTAATGTCCCTCATGAGAAACGATCCCAACGTATCCTTGTTGTCTAGTACGCAGACCCAGCAGCAGAACGGCGGCACAACGGCCAACGGACATCATCAGAGGGGTGGTAATAACGGGAGGATCAACTGCAGCGATGATGACGGGGATCTGTCGTCGCCCGAGAGCGTCAAGAGGCAGGACTGCGGGGGAAAACTCAGCGCTGATTCCGCTTACAGCAGGTATTATTATATATTTTGGATTTATTTGCAGCTTTGTCCGCCTTTTGTGGTGGTGTCTATAAGGGTATTTTTGCATCCTAGATGGCTAGGAAGAAAATATGAAGTATTCGATAAAAGTTGATTCTGTAGTTTTGTACACATTATACAAGTATACTTATTTTCTTCCGAGATTCTCTGTTTTATAAAAAAAAATGGTAAATTTTGCACCCGGAAATTGCATCGCTTATAATCCTTCCTATCTGCACCTATTTTTTTTTATCACAGATTAAATATGGAATATCTATGTGACAGTGAAAAATCGCTTATTAATTATTCATAATACACCATTTGTCTTTCTATGACTATTCCTAATCTAAATATATCTATATAGAATACCTATGATAGAATCGAATCAAGTGTTGTTCTTAAAAATGTAAAATTTCAAGTAGCCAGCGCAATTTCCTAATCGATACAAGATTTACCTTTCAAATACCCAAGCAAAAAAAAAAGAATATACAGGGTGTTCGAAATGTTCGGGACCCCCATCCCCTCTGAGTTTGAAATCAACTATCTAAAATAAATTCATGACCCCGTAGGTCGATAGGATTTTCGACGAGGATACCAATGGTGACCATGAATTTGACATTGGATGTTTGTCTCAAGGTTATTTAAAGGTCATTTTAAGCCATAACATGGGTACATATCCGTACGTAGAATTTCGTGCTCTTTCAGAATCTCAGGTGAAAAATAGGGATTCCTATTTGAAAAAATGAAGTTGATCTTCAAATGACTGAGACAAACGTCCAAGTCGAATTCAAAGTCACCATTGGAATCCTCGTCGAAAATCCTATCGACCTACGGGTTCATCAATTTTTTTTAGGTAGATGATTCCAAAACCAGGGGAGGGGAGTCTCAAAGGTTTCGAACACCCTGTATATGAATAATGCACAGTAGCTGATGAGCGTTGTAAATGTCGTGACCGTGTCGTTTTTCTCTCTGTCTCCATGTCTCATCCCACACACAGTCTAAATCGCAAATATTCGAACCACGAGCGCAGCACGAACGACGTGAGCTCCGGCAAGCTGAAGCTGTCGAAATTCTGCCACGAGTGCGGATTCAAGTTCCCGGACTCTGCCAAGTTCTGCTGCGAGTGCGGCGTCAAGAGACTCACCCTCTGATACAGATGTCTGCGCAACTTCCTGCCGGCGATCGCGACGGGAACCGCGCCAGGATAACAATCCCCAACCTCCCCTGACCCACTTCCCCCACATAGGACCATATGCGATGGACGACGAGAAAGACGTTCAAAAATGATTTTTCCCTTCGCACCGAGAGTGCGCGTTACGAAGATTCGACTTATGTAACAGTATAGCGATGATTTATATGAGACAGATATGGAACGATGTTTCGAATATATACGGATGTTGTGGTTCGGGTGACGTTAAATCAAAACATGTACGTCGAACGAGAAGAAATTAACGGGTTGCACACAGGCGGGTTAATGGGAGGAAAATTTCGCTAGATGATGTTTTCTTTTTTTCCTTTTAAATACAAATTTTTAATTCTAATCTGCTCCAGGACTGTGCAATCTTTGATACTTTCTATATTTTATTTTGGAAACTTCAGTGCTCGACTGCCAGTAAACATACTTTGATAGTTTTAACTAACGATGTGTTTTTTACCTGTATTGATTCTAATAAATCTTATCCAAAGTACTTCTCTGAAAAGAAAATATTTGTTGATTTACTAATCTGTATGCGCGCGTGATCGATGTTTTAGCTGTCCGTACTTTTGATACAAGACATATTTTAAAGCACACAAGAATTGTCAAGACACGAAATGCACGCATTATCTATATATGTATATACCCACATATATACTTTACTTAACTAATATCTTTTGATTTTCTGTCATCCGGACCAGAAGCCACGAATGAATACTGAGAGCATTTACGAAGTAACGTCTTTTCTATACTCGAAAGAGAAGCCACAATACGTCGCAATAATCCCTTTTTTACGTAAGAGAATGTCGGTGTGATTCTTCGTCGATCGTATCGTATATTATACCATATTTTCGTCTAACTTATATAGATACGGCACTTTGGGCGTGCCACACGACGCAATTTATACTATATTTACATTTATTATGTACTTTTAAGCCTCCGCCGAAGGACGTATTCACACGCAACAAACGATGTGTACGCGAAGATAAATTTTTTAGCGCTTATATATATATATATATATCATTTTTTTTTCCTCTTATACCTTACCATTAAAAAAAAAGAAAGAAAGAAGATCTTGTAACTTCGTGATCTCGTATGCGAGCGCTCCCGCATATAAGTCAATTATTATTATCATCGTTGTGTATTTTTAACTGTGTATCCGAAACGAAAATGATGAAAAAAAAAAACAAAAAAAAACTGATTTTTCGACAAATATCTCCGTCTATTTTGCTTTGTATTATATACGATGTGTTCGGAAAACTCGTGCACAATTGATTTAAACTCCCCTCCTCCGAGTTGCCGCGCCAATCGATTTCTAATAATGATCATTAATTTTTTAAAACCCCAATTACTTGTGCGACCCTTTCTCCTATACTCGTGTCAATAAACCATTCAACGTACATCGCGATTACCGGCGATTGTAAAAACGTTGTACCAGAACTTTGCGTGTCACGCAAATTCCAAGTGAAACTCATCATCGGACGATTAATAAGTAACTATCCCGCTACTTTTCTATGACCATTCGTTTCTCTTTCATCCGATTAAAATGAGAATCTTCGTAATAAGTGTGTAACTTTTAAGCATAGCTAAGTTATAACGGCATTTGCAACAAAAAGAAATAAAAAGAAGGTACGGCACAAGTGTAATAATAAAATAAATGATGAATAAAAACAAAAACATTACTTGTATAAGTTTGCTGCCACGAAGATGTAATAACCAAGCGTGATTCCTCTGGATTCATTGGACGTTAACAAGACTGACTCTGCGATTTGTACGCGCGAACATTTTTCACGCATGGCTCACACACACACACACACATACATATATATACATATACGTATACCCAACCACTTTGTCGTCTGCAGCGCAATGTACTTTTTATTAAAAAAAACTTCGTCGTGTATCGTACGTAGGATATATTGCCATATTAATTGAGTTAATTAATTTAATGATCCAGCTTAAGAAAGGCAGCTATATATAATATATACGTAAGTTAATCGAATGCTCTCCCGCGAGTGAAGTGCGGTCCCATAATACTATGAAAGGAGATGTAATAACGTGAGCACCTATGAATATAGTTTAGCCTTGCACCAAGACCGAATATTTGTTGTTTTCTTTTTTCTTTTTTTTTTTCGTTTCTTTATACTTTATCGAAAAGTCATTAAATTATATATTGTTGAGATGCTTTATTTATTGATGTTTTGCGGCATCATAACCTATTTTTTTTTCTCGTTCTTAAGATTATCTCGTTTTAACGCTGTGTATGTGTATGCGCATGATTGTTGGAAAGAACTCTTGTGTATTTCGAGGCGCTGATGTCTATATATTTTTTATGGAGAAATGAAATTTGAATCTTTTTTAGGAAAGAAAGTATATTTGTCTTTCTATTATCGTTTCGATAAAATGTACGAATTTTCTTAATCGCGAATATTTGATACGATTGCGAATAAATTTTACTGTTCGAGTAAGTTTAGAATGTATAAATATTAAGCGTTTAATGCGAAATTTGCATTAGATTAAGAATAAATTTTACAGCAATAATGGAGTTCCGAATGTACGCATTGTTAAATGTTTTAAGCTGTGTTTAAACAGTGAAATATAGGTATAACAATGAAATCGAAGTACAGAAAAGTTCTTCTCGAGAACCTATATAGAAATTTAATCGCAACACTCGGAGCAATTTGTGAGATTCTCCGAGATCTTTTTTAATAAACGCGAATGGGCGAAAACCCGAAGGAAAAAAAATGTTCATGGCGCGAGCGTTGCCGAGGAAAATAGCTCGAAGAACTTCACGCAGCACGTGAGGCGCTCTTTCGTAATCATTTGAAATCCACAAAATGTCACGACGAAAAAAAAAGTCGAATCGATATGCGAGAAGGGAACATGTAAAACTAACAAAGTCGCCCACCAACGAAGTCATCAATTGTAATCGTACAATCGTAATAATCATTACCTGACTTATGATTAGATGAGAATGTATTTTTGGAAGTGCAATAAAAAAAACCATGCTTGTATTTATATACGAAAAAACAACGTGCGTCTTTGTCTCACTCACTCGCTCGCTCGCTCTCTGTCTCTCTCTCTCTTCCTCTTCCCTTCTTTTGTTCCCGAACACCGCCAGAAACTATATCAACCACTATCAAAATGACAGCTGAGTCTTATTATTCCAACCTCTTTAGCCGTTAGAAAGTAAAATAAATAGTCATTAGTTATAGAGTATTTTTTTAGTATATAAAGATGTTCAACCTGCGGAGATTCACAAGTAGTTTCGTTCGTGTAAGAATTCAACTTATCTCAGCGATCCCATTAAACGTAATCTTAGAATGACGAAGGCATACATATGTAATTTGTTTGTGTGTCTGCAGCGGAGGATCGTGGAGCAAACGCTGAGAGTGAGACCACGTCGTGGTTTGCACGTGAATGTCAGCGCATCGGAAAGGGCCAAGTGCAAAACTGCTGGCGGCGTGAGCGACTCCTTATATTACCTAATAGTCGGACAAATAAATCTGTATTAGTAGTCGACTAATTAGAAATACGTTTATTTATATTGGCACAAAATAGAGATTTAGAGACATTCGAGTAGTGCCAAACTCAGTGTTCTCTATACTTTTTCTCTCAAATGACTCGGAATTTTGTGTATAATAGTCACAGTACAGTACAGAACCTCGTTGATTATATTTTACTTGCAAAAAAAAAACTAGCTTTTCATTAAGAAAATAGGGTGCTTAGTATTCTATTTCAGCACAATAATTGATTCGCGGTACGAATTAATAAACGAATGCAAATTCCAAGTACTAAATCATCGTTTATTTCATAAACATCAATGCAGAGTCGGAATAAAATGAGCACAATTCATTCTCTACGAACTGATAAACTTTTCCATGCATAACCATCATTTCGAAATCTGCGAATTCATAAAAAAAAAAAGTTCAATTCTATACCATACAACATCGAGCCCAAAACAACACAGCCGCATCCTTCAAATCCATCGCTCATCTCCTAAATCACCCATATTCCAATACACGTAAACAAAGAGAATTACATCGTAGAATTATCCAGTCGTGGAGCACTGCTACGACGTGGTGGTAGTCGGCGCGGGTGGAGCCGGTCTGCGCGCAGCATTCGGCCTCGGGTCCAAGGGCTACCGTGTGGCGGTGGTCACCAAACTGTTTCCCACGCGGTCGCATACAGTGGCGGCCCAGGGAGGCATAAATGCAGCGATCGGCAACATGGAGGACGACAATTGGCTCTACCACATGTACGATACCGTCAAGGGCTCGGATTGGCTCGGCGACCAGGACGCCATACACTTTCTCGCCAGGGAGGCGCCCAACGCCGTCTATGAGCTCGAGAATTATGGTGACGCATTTTTTTTTTATAATTTGGCCATTCCTATGCTTCGTTCGTTCAAAGATATACATACTTATCTAAATATATGTATATAGGAAATTTGAATTTTCCTTTCACGTTTTTTCAGATTTTTTAGATTCGTATAGAAAATTAATATTCCGCGAACACACAGTTTTATTGTTGTTGAAAGTTGAAATATGGTCGTGGCTTCCGGCATCTCCATCATTTCATGCCCACGGAATTTTTCGATAATCGATCGATACATAAGACATTTAATAGTTAATTCATAAAATTGTAATTCGAAGTCATTGATATTAATGAGTGCTGTCGTGTATATATAATTAATTAAATCATCTGGGACAAAAAGTATAGTAAATGTAATTGTTGGGAAATGGCTCTTCCAAGCAGTAGCCTGCACTTTGCGCTATCCGCGATAAGTATTTCAATGGTATACAAATGGATATAGCCGTATTATTTTTTCATACAATACAAATACCTGACCATGTCATTCCAAATAAATTAGTTTTCTCTTCAAAAGCATCGCAAATGACGTACCTTTTGTCTCAGGGTGTCCATTCAGTCGCACGGCCGAAGGTAAAATCTACCAGCGCGCATTCGGTGGACAATCGTTGCGTTTCGGCAAGGGGGGCCAGGCACACAGAACCTGCGCAGCCGCGGATCGCACTGGCCACGCCGTTTTGCACAGTCTCTACGGACAGAGTCTACGCCACGACGTCCACTACTTCATCGAGTATCTGGCCCTCGATATACTCTTCCAGGGCAGGTGCGCCCGGGGTGTACTCGCTTGGGAACTAGAGACCGGCTTGCTACATCGCTTTCGAGCTCATCACACGGTTAGAACTCACATATATAATGGCAACTATCGTAAAAATTATGAAGCATTCGTGCGAGTTTTAACTTTTGTCGATTGTTGATATTATAATTGAAACTTTTTTTTATATACAGTCGGGAACAATCTGCATATATCGCTTTAGAATTCGAAAAATATATTGCAAGCGATAGTATATATCTATACATTAAGATCAGGGTATGCGCGAAAGTAGAATAGTAGACCAGTCTTGCCGCAATTATTCGCCTGCTTCTCGCCTCCCACTGAAAATATATACCCAATATATCCTGTTCATAAATAAATAAAGCTGATAAAGTATCGTTGTATACACTGTGTGTGTGTGTGTGTGTGTGTATAGGTTTTAGCGACCGGAGGCGCGGGTCGTTGTTACCAGTCGTGCACCGCTGCTCACGCCTGCACCGGTGACGGTATGGCGATGGCCAGTCGAGCAGGTCTACCGCTACAGGACATGGAATTTGTCCAATTTCATCCAACCGGTATCGTATACACGATCTCCTATATCCGATATCTCTATATTGATCTTTTATCATTATTATTATATTAGCGATTAGATATAGTGTATATATCCTGGAATTTCACGTATATCGTATTACGCCGATGGCTAATCGGGCGCGACAATTAGTTTATATCTTGTATATCTAAGGGATAATATTATCTCGCTACCGTTTGATGTCGGAGAGCGGTGCGCAACTTTCGCACGCGTTGCGTAATATGCTGATTTACCGTTGACTTTCTCACGATTACGTATATATATGAGCCGAGAGCATCTAATGACATCTGGGGTGTATAATATATCGGGTAACGTATACTTTGCGAGGAGAGCTAAGAGTTGTCGCGGAGAGGAAAATAAAGGACGAGTCCGTAGTTCTGCGAGTCGCGCGTATGCGTAATGTCTGTGTTGGGCTTTGTGCGGCGGCGTTTCAGGAATTTACGGAAGCGGAGTACTCGTGACGGAGGGAAGTCGCGGAGAGGGCGGCAGACTCATCAATTCAGCGGGCGAGTTCTTCATGGACAAGTACGCGCCGAATGCCAAGGATCTCGCGTCTCGGGACGTTGTTTCACGATCCATCACTGTGGAAATATTCGAGGGAAGGCACGTATATATTGTTTTATTTCAAACTCGCGATTTTAAAACAAAAAGGTACGATCGATTACTTTGTGAAAGAGAATATATATGCATTGCATTGTACAACATTGGATTTGTGTGGAAATAAATTGAAATGGAATATTTTTCAGGGGAGTAGGCGAAATGAAGGATCACATGCACCTGCAACTGCATCACTTGCCCGCGGAGTTAATCCGCACGAAGTTGCCCGGAATTTCACATCTGGCTTGGGTATTCGCTGGCGTGAACGTGGAAAAAGAGCCGATTCCGATTATACCCACGGTACACTACAACATGGGTGGAGTGCCAACAAATTACAGAGCTCAGGTACACTTTCGATTTTTCCTTTGCCGATAAACTTCTTCAACTTCGAATATAGTACACGTAACCCTTGCGATATAATAAATGTTGTAACATCGATTTTGGCATTGTAGGTTTTGACGAGGGAAAACGAAGAGGACGTTGTAATAGAGGGACTGTGGGCCGCGGGAGAAGTGGCATCGGCTTCCGTTCACGGTGCCAATCGTCTCGGTGCAAACAGCCTCCTGGAGGTCGTCGTGTTCGGCAAAGCCGTCGCCGAGAATATCAGCTGCTTCACTCGGCCTGGCGAACCCCACGAGGAGCTACCCTCGGTAGAGACATCGCGCTAATTTATTATAGTCCAGTAGAAAAATTCCCTCTTCCTCCGTTCTCTCTTTAAAGTGTATACACACATTGTCGTTGCAGGACATCCACGAGGATGCGGTCTGTCGTTTCGACGCGACGCGAAATTCACAGGGGAAAATTCCAGTGGCGCAATTGCGCGACAAGATGCAGCGCACCATGCAGACCTACTGCTCGGTCTTTCGTACTTGCGACATACTTCAGCGGGGCTGTCGCGAGATAACAAAACTCTATACCTGCGATTTGCCTGACATATGCGTAAGCAGATCCAGCTTCGATCGTCTCCCGCTAACGAGATTTCCTTATTTGTTTTTGATTATTTTTCGTATACAGAATGTAAAATATTTTAATCTTTGCAATTTAGAATAATTCCTATACCAAAGATGTGAGTAGGATGGACTAAAAGATTCGCTCACTATTCAAATAGTAAGATTAGTTAGTTGGAATGACTGAGATTAAATTTTATACAAAATTGTTGTCCAACAATTCGAAAATTCAGTTATTTCGCGCTTCCTATTTTTGCTTCGTTCAACTTTTCTTGCGATATGTTTTAAAAAACAATATTATTTACTTAAATTTTTCCAATTGTTCTAGGTACAAGATCAGTCACTGATTTGGAACACAGAATTGGTCGAAGCGATAGAATTACAAAATCTGATGTTGATCTGCATGCACATAGTGTACTGTGCCGAGAATCGCAAGGAATCGAGAGGTGCACACGCCAGAGACGATTTCAAAGTACGATAACTTAATATGTAAAATTTGAAAATCTCATTCCGACGATTACTAAAATATGTAAATCCATTTCTCATGCAGAAACGATTAGATGAATACGACTATTCGAAACCGTTAGAAGATCAGGAGAAAAAAAGTATAAAAGATCATTGGCGTAAACACACACTTTCTTGGGCTCTAGAAGACGGTTCGGTAAATAGAACTTTTTTTATTTCTTATTCTTAAGTTATTTCTTAAGTTTAAAACAAAAAAAAATCATCCCCTTAATTGAAAGGAAAGGTAAAAGAAAATTGATTGAATATCTTGTATCTTGCCATATTCTGCTTTTTTAATACTTACCCTTCCTATCTTCATCAAGTGGATTAATTTTATTTTTAAATCAAACATTTTTTTATACTTACTGTACCAACATTAGTTTCATTTACTTTTACCGTGCAATTTTAATGAGGACAATTACTGGAGACCTACTTTCACATACAAAGTGCAGTCTACACAATAAAACGTTCATTTTTCAAATTTGCAAATACAAATTCTTGACTTTTCTTATACATATTAAACTTGAATATAGAATGAAATATTTAAATTAAAAAATAATTTAAATTGATTCTGATGTTACTTGTTTTTCTCTTATAACTGTGCACATTCAATGCCTGAATAAGCACGAGAATATGATTGCTATACTCATATATAGTTGAGCAGTAAAAGGTCTTTAAAAGTATAAAGCCTCGGAAAACAAACAAAATTTCACAACAAACATATTTCCAAAACAATAATTGCACAAAGACGCTAAATCCCTCTAATCCGACTCTTCTCAATCATCTAACCCCTTTCGACAGCTTTGCATTTCATATCGGCCGGTAATCGACTCGACGCTCGACGAGACCGAAGCTCAACACGTACCACCGGCAATACGATCCTACTGAGCTTTAGAGCCGTGCGGCCGAAGCCTCCTGCATATGCGCGGGCTTTAAAAAAAAGTCGGTATTTATTAAAAGAGAGCAGCAGGCGACCAAAGAGCGCGACCGCCACCGACGCCGCCGCGTCGAATCAAATCGGCGCGCGAACCCGTTTGAACTCGTGCCGTCGCCCGCAGTCGCTGCCGCTACAGTGCCGCTCCAAGCCATTTATTATTACTCAAGAGAAGCGCCGCGTCGATTGTCTGGCGTGGACACGGGACTATCGAGGCTAAATTAACATCGAATGAAAAAAAAGTTCCTCTGTCTTAATCCCAATCTGCTATATACATCACCCCCCTCCACCCTTATATACTACTTGTTCGTCTTTTAATTAATGGTGATTGTCATTGTGTGTCGAATAGTAAGCGCCGGCTGTTGAATGTTACATGGCGAATTATTGAATAAAGTGAAACTAGTCAGCGAATTGAATCAATCGGATATACACTCATTTATTTTGGTCTATTTGGATTTTCTCTTTTTAAGGTTAGGTGCGTGTGTGTACGCAAGCTCGGAATGATTTTGTGAAAGGTTAATATGGTTGGAACAATTTAAATTGTCCGTTAACGATAAGCTTTGTTGAGATATTTACTTTGTAATTATTTTTGGCGTGGAATAATTAAAACCTCATTCTACATTCACAAAATAGAAAGAGAACTTATAGAACTACGAACTTATTTATATACTAATGTGTGCTAATTATTATAACTTAATAAAATTTATAATACAAAGAACTAGAAATTAATAATAAAAAAAAAAGAATCAACTGCATTTGAATTTTTATTCCACAAATTATACTATCCATAAAAATCTCTTATTTTAAATAATCAATAGGTCATAAGTATACATTCAATTAGCATAAAAAATGTTTCAAGAACAATCAACATATTCGCTGTTGTAGAACGAATGGAAAAAAAAATTGGAGCATACTTATAGCAGAACTGAGTATAATTATCGCCGAGACGGGCATAAGATAGAAAAGTTCGATACGCGACGCTATCGCATATACATTCTGAACACCGTTACTTTCCGCGTATTTGAGCGTGTAGTAATATTATTCAGGCCGAACGCCGTCGTGTCGTATCGGTTCTTTTATCGCCCTGCTCTTATGTTTACTCAAAACGCTTGCCGATTCGCAACAGAGTAAGAGAGAGACAGAGAGAGGGAGATATATATATATATATAGGTAGATACATTTTTTTAGAGAACGAGAAGAAGTATACTGCAGCACAAGATAGTGAAAGAGTCACTAATACGAGTTGGCCAATGGAGAGTCACCAAACATGCCACACCTCTCGCGACTTGGTGTAACGTTTTTTATAGAAATGTATACGGTAGCAGGTATTTCACGATTTAAGTACTTGATGAAAGCAGCGTAAGAAATAAATTAATGCACGAGTTACTTCATAATTATGACGCATAATTGTGAGCCTTAATGTATTATTTATTTGTTAAAAAAATGTTTGCGTAATAGTTTTACAGCCCAATGGTTACTGTCAAATAAAGTAAGTATAACGACTGACCTTTCGCTTGCTTTCAAGCGTAAATTATACGGTTACGTTCTTTAAATATTTTAATGAGCTTTAAATATTCTTTTTTCCACGATGAACGCACTGATTATAAACATTATTTAGGTATAAAAAATAACGCATGTTCTGGTGATAGCTCCAGGTAGTACTTGAAATAAATTATTAAATTATATAAAGCTTTTTAATTGTACACTACCTACCTATTCAATGTAAATATTATTGTTAGTTATTATTCATTATCCAATGTTTTTAAAATTTTTCCATACGAGTAAACTGAAACGACAACTCGGAACTTAAAAATTATTTGTCGCGCAACATGTAGGTGATTGCATAATGAATACATTACCTTTGTGTTAAATTAGTTGAATATTATCCCGTTTTATACATACTTAAAGATAAATATTTGCTACAGTCGTGTACACGATACAAATATATACAAATGTCGCCCAAAAGTAATTGTATATCTACTTCGATTATCGTTATTGATTAATGTTATCAATATTATCATTTTTGTTTTTTTCCGGAAACGAAAGATAAAGTTATTGTAATTAAATACGGGGAAATTTTAAATAACTAATTATTTTGGTAAATAATCAAATAACAAGGCTTATTGTACTAATCAGCTTTACTGTTGCAACGATAAAAACAAATAGTAATCGAAAAATAAAAAAAAGTGCAACAATTACAATTTCAAATTTCCCGCCGAAAGCAACAATGTTGGCTCCGCAGCGCTCCAAATTTTGTACCTTTCAAACAAAACAGTTAATTTTAACTCACCCAGTACTCCCTCTTCTCCCATCCACTCGATATGCTTAAAAATACAAAAGATCCGATACACAAAGCAGCTCGTGCAATCATATAAACATTCTAAAAAAGCGTGGAAATGTAAGCGTACAAAAATAAATCCCACATACGCACGAGGCACAAATCGCCATTGGCAGCATTGAAGCCGCGCCGCTTGTTATATCGCAATTCGTGCACAGCTACACACACATGCCCACACTCATACGACTCTATACATATAATAGCGTATAGACTATAGCCTGTACAGACACACATTGACCGTGCGCGAAATAAGGAAAGAGAGAGAGAGGTGATCAGTGTCACTGAAGCACAAGCGAAAAATACTCCCGTGTGTGAGTGCCCCAGTCGGTGGCACGAGAAAGATCGCGACGGACTTGTAACGCACGGCACACGGCGTGTCTCGCTCCCGCACACATAAATACATCATAATATCATCGACAGACACGAAGACACACGGGCGCAGAGGCGAAGAACTGAGACAGCAGCCGCGACCGACTCACGTCACGTTGCCGTGCGAGAAGTGCGCGAGGTGAAGTGTGTTAGGGTTCGCTTACGGACCGCGGGGTTAGAATAAAGCCGCTGTCGCGCTTTTTTCTCGCAACTCGTGTGTATATCGCGCTGTACACCCACACCGAACTCCCTACCCCTTTCAAGTACAAAGAATAACAAAGCATAGTAATATTAATAATAAATAAGTAAGGAGGAAAAGAGTCGCGAGGAGAGTTTCGAAAGTGGCAGTATAAGGAAGGCGAGAGCAAGATGAGCGGAATGCTGAAGCTCTCGGGTATCGTCGCCAAGGGCCTGCCCGCGACGACACTGGTAAGGGCTACCTTTTTTCCTATTTCCTCGCTCAATTCGCGCAACTACTGCGGTTATGTAATTTCCCTCAGCCTGGCGTGCTCAACAGCCGCCCCCCGTTCGCTTCTTTTTTATTCTCTAATTCACCGTGCTCCCGTTTTTTTCCTCTCGCACAATGCACTTTGCAAATCGTCCCCCTGCATTCCTCTTCATTCTTTTCTCATCTGCACCGCGAGGCTCGAGTTACGTAAGGGTTTTGCGCGGTTCGTCTCTCTCTCCTCTCTCCTTGACATTCGCCGCGATTCACTAAATTGCACCGCACTATAAATTATGCAGTTAACAGACAAGTTATTAACTAAAACTTATGGAGCTGGCAATAAAAGATGCATCGTACTTATAGATTCATTTGGTAGATGTTTAGCAGACGATTTTTTCGAAGCTTTTTATTTTTCTTTATTATTTTTAATACCTATGCAGCGGAAAAGGATTGGTTTTACAAGCTTGCGGGTGTTCTGGAAGGGGTAAGGTCATAGATTCGGCTTGAGATTATTTGGGGTGAATTGTTTACGTCGTTCGATTAATAAGTAGTTCGTTTTCAAGATGTGGTAGCGATTTTCTGTAATTGAAACGATCGAAATTGAGATTAAAATATTTACTATTTCAGATATGACTAAATTTAATTTAATTTTTTTTTTTTTCTAATTTGTGTCTACTTGTAAAAATACTACTTTTTCCTTATCTAGTATTCACTATGCTTAGATATTTTTATAATTAAGTATATTTAGAGATTTACATAACATTTTTTATCACATGTTTTAGTTACACAATATTAATTTCATACTTATTACTGTCTAAAAATGATTTCTGTTACAAAATATTATACATATATTACATATTACTTATAAATATATATATACACATACATATTCTGCTAGATTTCATTTATTAATTCTTGTTTCAATGTAACATATTGATTGAAAGTTATCATGTAGATAATTATTTGAAATAAGATGAAAATCACATGTTTTTTACTATTATTTTATTATGTATATTTAAAGAAATTATGTTTAAGGAGTAGGATACCTATATTATACTTACTCCTAAATTCATATCACTAAAAAATAAAAATAAGCAGCCATTTGACTAGTATAACTTTTACTGTGATAAATTACATTAAAATTTCAAAATAAGTCATGTTTTCATCTCGTGCAATATTATGAAAATGTGTGCAATGTACTTCTATATTTCTTTATTTAGTTTAACAAATTCATGTTATATGACAGAATTATATAATATTTGTATTGCACAAAAATTAGAACAATTTTTAATAAATTTTTATCTATTAAATAAGTATTGCTTTTTAATTAGATTTCAATAACTCATGACAGATTCTATAAATTAAATATTAAAATTGCAATGAAATTCATTCGTTATAATTTTTATATAAGATGTGGATGCAATTGTGTTAACTGCTTTGATGTAAGTAATAACCAGTGCATGTACACTCACACACACATACCGACTTACTTCTGGAGTTACCCAAAGCACACGGTCTGTGATAAGGATAATCATCTTCCAGTACCCAATTAATTTCTTCCCATATAAATCTAATTTATTTTGTTTCTTTCTTAAAGCAAATGATAAGATTCAATTTAACCATTTGTAGTTTGAAAAGTTTATTATCGTGCATTTGATAGACTCTTGATGTATCCCTCTACAAACCAGCACTTAATATTATCATGCTAATATTAAAATTGGAATCGATATAGAACAGCTATATTGATACACTAATTTGATAAAAAGTATTTCTAAAATATATGCACAACTATTTTTTGTATAATTTTTTCATTGAACAAGACTTCTATTTTTTATTTTTACTTTTTATAAATTTATATAAATAATTTTTTTAATAGAATAAAGCATTTAATTTATAGTGTATAAGTGAAGAATTTTATTACATTTTAATGTGTTTTAAATACTGCTTTTAGAATAAACTAGGCCTACCTATAATCTCTCAGCGTGCTCTACATTACACACCAAACAGCAATGCTAAGGTTTCTGATGGAATTTCCAAAAATTATCCTCTAGTCGATCACACCTATGATGCTGTGGTGGTTGGTGCTGGTGGTGCTGGTCTTCGAGCCGCCTATGGTCTTGTTGAGGAGGGTTTTAAAACAGCAGTTGTTACAAAATTATTTCCAACGAGATCTCATACAGTTGCTGCTCAAGGAGGTATTAATGCAGCACTTGGAAATATGGAGGAAGACAATTGGCAGTGGCACATGTATGACACTGTCAAGGGTTCAGATTGGCTAGGAGATCAAGACGCCATTCACTACATGACAAGAGAGGCCCCAAAAGCTGTCATTGAATTAGAAAATTGCGGCATGCCTTTCAGTCGGACAACAGACGGTAAGTTAATCAAGAAATTTATGAAATGCTGTCATCGATTATTAAGCATGATTGAATTATGATTGAGCTGTGAATGTATTAAGGGGAGGTATAAATGAAAATTAGAACTTTCCCACCGATTATTCAATTTCATTTCATCTGCATATACACGTTTGGTATAGGTGGGAAGTATTTTAAATAGATTTTCAGTTTTAATAATGATAATTATTTCAATTTTAAAGGAAATATAATCTTAGATATTTAAAAATAAAATATTCTTATTTATTATACTATATTAAAAGCATTTTTTTGGAAGATGAAAATTAATTGATACTCGTTTCTTTTAATACAGATTCTGTTTAAGTCCATTAAAAACTGACGATTTCAAGTGTACCTTCCCATAAAACTTGAGAAAAACACAACTCATTTAATTAAGAAATGTTTAACACAGAACTTTCACAAAGTATATATTTATTAAGAACTGTCAGCATCGCTCAACGATGAAGGTGCTGTTGTTGCGGTATCAGTATCCGAGTTGGTCTTTGCCACTTGATTATTTGCCTTACATAAGAAAATTAAAAATGATCAAAACATATTTTACCTGATAAAAATGTTACTTTATAAACTTTTAAACAGTATAAAAGCAAGGATTAATAGTGTGAGAACAACCTTAGACCTCTTCTGGCTTGTCTCTTTTCGTTTGGTTTCAGCTTTTCGCTTAGATACACGAGTGACAGACTTCTTGGCACTAGGTTCACCAATTTTTCGCTGCTTTAATCTCTTTACAGAATTTGCAGCAGCGATGTATGGCTGTTTCTGTTCATCGGTCATGCTTTTCCACCTTTCGCCACATATTTGAAAGATGTTACGGCCCATGACCATATCAGGATAATCCTAAAGGATTTAATTGTTTCATATTACAAAGAGCAGAAATAATTTTGCATTTAAATGCATTGCTTACCTTTTTAAAGTCTTGTACAAAATTTATAAATGCATTCGCACTTCGCCAGGTGCGTTTGGTCTGAGGATGATTCAGTGAACGACTTGGATTTGGTGGAGATCCTGCTCTCGACTTACTTCTAGAAGTTACATAGCTGTTTAAACTCTTAAAACTTGCTATTTTTTTTTATTAATTATTACCTGTCTAAGGAATACATAAATGTAATTTAAAATTCAGAATGCTACACACACTACTTTATATATACATGGAATTTTTAATGGTTCTTCTATATTTATATATTGCGTTATAACAATTTTATTATTTATATAGATTAGATTTCACTAAATTTATTTTATTTTACTCCATTTAATATTTCAATGTAATTCTAAAGGAAATAGAATTTAAAATTGAATTTTAGAAAAAATCTAAATTTATATTATTAGTTTATAATATATACTAATCACGATTTTAGACCTCACAAATTACCTGCCCTGTTTCGATGGCTTGCGCACTACTTTTATTCGATTATCTGTGGTCGTTTCGATGTCCGGAATAGGTTCAATGTCCCGCATGTTCTCAGGTGTATTTTGGACCTCTTCTTCCTGCTCGTCCTGCTCTTCTATTTCGTCACCACTTTCTCTCATATTGTCTTCTTCCATTTTTGTGTGAGAAATGAGTAAAACGTACCGCAAATTTTGACCTCTTCTCAAATTATCGACATTTTTTTTTGTTATTCTTCTCTAAAGTTTTTTTCGTAGTGTGACAGTAGCAATAAAAAATTTGGAAATGGAAACGTTTGAAGATATATCAGATCCTTGCTCAGTTGTCACACATTAATTCATTTGTTTTTGTACTTTTTTTCTAAATTCTGAAGTTGGCTTACTATATCTACCTATTCTTATCAAAAATAGCTATATGTATAAAAAAAGCGTTTTCCAGTAATGAATCATAAATTAATTATTTATTAAAATTATAGCATTAAAATTTTCTACGATAAACTTCTTTCATTGACTTTTTGTTTTACAAAATTGTATAACTATATTCTGGTTACAATCGATTGGTCAATTTAGTAGATATACCTGAGAAATATTAAGCACAGAAATGAAATCATCGTTCGAAACACAGCGTTCGTTCCTTCTAAACATAGAATACCTTTTCTTATCCTGTTAAACTTACGGATGTTTGTTTTTAAAAATTTTTAAATTTTACCAAACTGAACTTAAAATTAAACGTGTAAAAAGTTCTGAAGTAATTGTGCATTATTTCATTTTTTTATTTTTATTATATATTTGGCATCGGTATTTTTTAAAAGTCCGTGCGTCATAAAAAACATTTACTGCCGTATGAATAACTAACTGTAAAAAGAAGCAGGTATACTAGGTATATTTGCGAAAATTAAAACTTCTCTTATATAAGTGTATATTTTTAAGCTTTCATTCAAGCTCTATTGAAACGATTCAAATTCGTTTAAAATAATGCCATTGAAAAATGCTCAATTTTGTTTTTTCTCAATACGATTTTCCCGCTTGACTAATCCGAATTTCTCCAACTTGCAGGTAAAATTTATCAGCGTGCGTTCGGCGGTCAGTCGCTGAAGTTCGGCAAAGGAGGCCAGGCTCATCGTTGCTGCTGCGTAGCCGATAGAACCGGTCACTCGCTCCTGCATACACTTTACGGCCAGTCGTTGAGCTTCGACTGCAACTACTTCGTCGAGTACTTTGCACTAGATTTGATTATGGAGGACGGCGAGTGTCGGGGTGTCATTGCTCTCTGTCTCGAGGACGGCACGCTGCATCGCTTCAAAGCGAAGAACACTGTGCTGGCCACTGGTGGTTACGGGCGCGCTTACTTCTCCTGCACCTCGGCGCACACATGCACCGGCGATGGCACAGCTATGGTTTCCAGAGCGAACCTGCCGAATCAAGATCTCGAATTCGTCCAGTTCCATCCGACCGGTGAGATTTCTTCGCCTTCGAATTGTCGGCGCGTTGCCTGACTTACCGACTCTCTGTGAAATTATTAGCTGAGAATGTTTTCTTGGAAAACTCTCGGCTTATGCCGGTTAATCGTACTGCTATTAAAGTTGCGATTCGCGCAAATTGCCTCGATAAATTGAGCTTGAAAAAAAGTTCTCGGATGTTTTGTAATTGATGACGAGAAAGCTTGGTAAACAAGAGCATTAAATAGCTGCTGTTTATTAAAAAATATATTTTTAGACTTGCAAATAGGTACATTTTAAAGTTAGGAATTTCCTTGCTCGAAATAATAATGCTTCCTAGGATTATGACCTTAAAATTGCATAATGATCATTAAAATATTTTATTCAATGCTCTCTAAAAATATTCTATAAAATTCTGAATATAAGATTAAAACTGTTTTTAATTTTTTTTATAATATATTTTATAAAGAATTTCGAACAGTGATAGATTCTTATATGTATATTTTATATATTGTTTTTTTATGCTATAAACATTGTATGTTTAATCGTGATTTTTAATTTGAATTTATTTTAAGTAAAATACAAAAAATTAGCGATAGCTTTAATGATTTCAGATATTTCCGATAATCTAACATAATAACTATTTTTATTAATCTTTAACAATTAAACTTTTCATTAGGTATTTACGGAGCTGGCTGTTTGATCACCGAGGGTAGCAGAGGTGAAGGAGGTTATTTGGTGAACAGCGAAGGCGAGAGGTTCATGGAACGTTATGCACCGGTAGCCAAGGATCTCGCATCTCGAGATGTAGTCTCAAGGTCCATGACTATTGAAATCCGCGAGGGCAGGTAAATTATGAAATAACTATTTTATTGCTTCGCCAAGCTGCATACGCATAGTTTTACGGTGCGCAATAAAAATAACTAATCGATATTCCAGAGGCGTCGGGCCCGAGAAAGATCACATCTACCTGCAATTGCACCATCTTCCCCCAGAGCAGCTGGCTGCCAGGCTTCCAGGAATTTCCGAGACTGCGATGATCTTTGCCGGTGTTGATGTTACGCGCGAGCCTATCCCTGTATTGCCCACGGTACATTACAACATGGGTAAGCAGTGATTTTTCTTGACTTTTATTTGAAAAGCAAGGACTCGCGTAAATATTCATTTAGTCTTTAGAATTGTGATTCAGAAAATGACTCGTTCATTTAAGCAGTGCTTTTTAAAATTATATGTAATAATATGAAAAATATAAACTTCGCTTAATAGTATTCGATTAGGGAAGCATATTTTATCAAATCGTTGTTGTGTACTTACAAATATTGTATATAATATGTGACATTAAATATTGTTAGGAGGAGTACCTACAAACTACAAGGGACAGGTTCTGACGAGTAAGAACGATCAAGATTCAGTAGTACCTGGCTTGTACGCTTGCGGTGAAGCTGCTTGCGCATCTGTTCACGGAGCAAATCGACTTGGTGCGAATTCTTTATTGGATTTGGTCGTATTCGGTAGAGCTTGTGCGAAAACTATTGCTGCAGAGAATAAGCCTAGCGAAAACATTGGAAACATTAAAGCCGTAAGTGTTGTGGGAATGTCCTTACTTGAAAAGGTTTATTAAATTTCATTAAATTCAATAAACCATTTTTAGCAGGGAATTTTATACAATATTAAATGTACCTCGAATTTAAATCGTGATAATAAGTGTTGGATCGATTATAGATAAAATATGTAATAAACATTTTTTTATAGAATGCTGGTGAAGAATCTGTAGCAAATCTGGACAGTATAAGGAATGCCAAAGGAAATATCTCGACCGCTGAATTAAGATTGACAATGCAGAAGACTATGCAAACTCATGCTGCAGTCTTCAGGCAGGCTGATACCTTGCAAGAAGGTAATACTTTAAATGTTTATTTATTTTTACTTGCATAAAAAGATTTTTATATTTATATGCAAATAAATATCTTTTCTGCGTGTATTTTATTTTTTAAGTGCTAAGTTTATATGAAAACTCATAGTCATTTTTTAAATATTCTTTCTTAATTAAAATTCTTACCTTGAAATTTATTGTACTCTGCAAACTGTTATAAATTTGTAGATTGATTTATTAAAATCGATATACGTTTTATTATAAATACTATATCTTGTATAAAAGAAGCTGTCAACTTTTCTTATAAAAAGAATATCAAAGAAAAAATCATCAATGTTTAATCTTGTTTTGTACATCCTCATAAAAATTTTTACTTATTTCATTTTTTTATTTTTACTTTTATGCTTTTGTTGCAAAAATTTATTTTTTTTGTTTTATAATTAATTTTCTTTTCAAGATTGTTCAGTATATTTATAAATAGTACTAAACTAAAATATATGATTCAGTTGATCAAATATTTGTTACAAACTATTATTTTTTCATTGATCTTATTTATTCTTGTAACAGGTTGCAAGAAGATGTCGGCGTTGTACAAGAAATTGGACGACTTGAAAATTACAGACAGATCCATGATCTGGAACTCCGACCTGATCGAAACTCTTGAACTACAAAATTTAATGATCAATGCTATGCAGACGATCTACTCAGCTGAGAACCGCAAGGAGAGCCGTGGTGCCCACGCACGAGAAGACTTCAAGGATCGAATCGACGAGTACGACTACAGCAAGCCCCTTGAAGGACAGCAACCAAAGCCTGTGGATCAACATTGGCGAAAGCACACTCTCACGCACATAGACCCTAAAACTGGAGATGTAAGTTCGATTCACATGAATAGCTTTCATTACTAATAAATATAACTATTTTTGCTAAGGTTTGATATTTCGATGTTTCCAATTATCAATATATTGTTTGAAATAGAAAAAAAAATGAATAAAAGAGATAGAATTAACAAATATCAATATTAAATTGCATATTTCCATTTTTCTCTATATTTCAGAATATTATTTTTTATAGTGTATAAATAAATTCTATCAGATAATAATACATATTCTGCAAGACATTTCTAGTAAAACGTAAATTTTTGTTTTTATTCATAGGTTAAAATCGACTATAGGCCCGTCATCGATCATACACTCGACTCCAAGGAATGCTCCACCGTACCACCTGCTATTCGTTCCTATTAGATTAATTCTCCGGGGAATCTCTTGTACGTAGTTTTGACCCTTCGTACCCGGTAATTTGCTTAGGCAACTTTAAAATTTTATGCGAACGAGTTCGAAAATTGCACGGAAACATACAAATAACAATTGATCCTACCCCGAAGAATGATGAATACGTAGTTATCGAACAAATCATGTCGTTAATTATCTAATTTCTACTCATCTGAACTAACACATGCAACAGTATCTTTATTTATTTTTTTCTGCGAGTACCAAAGTCTACACTTGAGTTACTATTTTTTCACCCGGTGTTGAGAGTAATATTCAGAAAAAGAAATAATACTCTCATCAATGAGTCTTATCAACTCTCTTGGTGCAAAACAGAGCGGTAATACTTACAAGCAACTGTGACATCTAGCCTTAGTGAAGATAATAATAATTTTTAAAAGAAAAAGATGTATGCAAACTTTTTAAGGAGACCGATATACAAAAGTATGGTCTTCTTCTCTTCTTGTCTAATTTCAAATTTTTGCACAGCACTAATTTTCAACCCTGTTAAAACCAATGGCAGTAATTGTTACTAGTAATATTGAATGATTTATCTGAATTATATTAGTTCTAAATTGTGTAGTCCGTGCGAAATGCTCGATTTATCGCACGCGGGAAAAAGATGCATGCGTTAAATTGAACTTCTCACACGCTGTGTTATAAAAAACGGTTCGAGACATGAGCGAGAAATAGGTTTTACCCTCGTGTGACATTTTTACATGAGGGTAAAATCACGTACTGTACTATTTCTCAAAAGATTGCACAGGATAAAAGGTACAACACTTGTAGGTGACGCGGCTTTTTACTTAAATACTATCCGCAGAAAAATTAACTATGAGTTGGAAATGGGTAAGATGGCTTGATAGTTGAAAGAGCAGAACATTTTCGGTAAAATATCTTTTACTGCTGCTACTATTGTAAATAAAGTGATTATATTCTTCTGCAGGCGAAGATTTTTCTCGTGTGTAAAAGTAGATGTGGAAGTTGTAAAAGAAGAGTGTCTACGGTGAACGAATGTCCATCATTGGTAATGAAGTTGATTTTATTTTATATCGCTTTCTTAATTATATTCAATAAAGCGAGCGTTTACCAGTATTTCGACGATTCTTTTTTTTTTTCGATCAACTTTTACTCATTGTTATGAAGTGGAAAAAGGAAGGATGTAATCGTCGTAATGTCTGAAACGGAGGCTTTTTTCTACGTTTCACCTGTACAATTATTGTTCGCGAGTCTAATATCCAGACTCCGTGATGTACTATTAGAGTGTGTAATAATTTAAAAATCGAATTAGTATCGAATAAAGTTTAAGCTGCGGCGAAAGCACGAATTTAGTTTTTATTTACGATTATATATTTTTGAACACTTCGTATGGACCGGCTGCTGTGTATGGTGTATGTGCGTCATGGATTGAAAAAATTGTTAATAAACATTATAATACATCTTTCAATCAAATAAATTCGCGTTTCACTGATTATATTAGTTGTCAACTTTATTTTTTCTTAATTGAAACTATTATTATAATTCGCTTATATTCTTAATCATTTTTTGTCGAAAATATAAAGTATGTTAAAAAAAAATTTAATTATCGATAAATTCTAATGATTCATTATAGTAATTAACAATGTAAATAACTTTTATTTTTCGATTTGTTATGTCTTATTCTTAATAATTTTATCGCATTAGGTGAAAATTTTGTTTGAAATTTCCTTAATTGAAATAATAATGTAAAGTATCTTTATTTGATAAGGATATGGGAAAGGAAAAAAAATGTTATTTAGTATGAAATACACAAAATGTTACTATAGACAAGTATCGTTTATTGAGCCCAATTTTCAACGGTATACGACTATCAATAAAAATTTTACAAGTTTAAATAAAAATTACAATCGAAGAGAGATTTTCTAAAGCATCAAATTAGAACTCGCCTCGAGAGCTAATACTTAAGAAAACATTACAATTAATTCCGATAAACCTAATGATGTACGATTGATGATGCAAAAAAAAATAATATTTACGTAATAAAATGTTCTTTGACGCACTGATACAACATAGTGAATGCCATGGAGAAAACTTGTAGCTTTATCAGAAAATTGTGCACGGAGAAGTCAAACGCTCAATTCGCGATGACATAAATGCGTTTCCCTTTAAGTCGTTTCTTTTCTTTTTTTACTTGGTGAGCTACACAGACACTTAAGCCGATATTTCGCTATTTTATTATTGGTTTTCATATTTTTTCCTATTTGTCCAAGAGGTCAATATATCCAACTGTAGGAGCGTTAACTTTAGAACGTCGAAATAAATACATTTTGTACACTATTTTACATCTTCTTTATACTTTCATTTTTTAAGACATCTTTATCTTCTTGAAAATTAATTGGAACAATAACACTGTCAATGTAAGTACAGTTAAATAAAAAAGGTAGTTTGACAAAAAAAAACAAAAGAAAAAAGATAAGGTCACATTTTGTCGTCGGAAAAATCAGACCTCTATCGGACCATGCACTTAGTCTTATCAGTTTCAATTAGCCTAATATTCACATAACATACAAACGAGTCTCGTCCCAGTGTTCGGGTCGACATAATCGACTTTTTTTATATGTTTCAAAGAACTAATGTACTAGTGGTTGTTTTTTTCAAGTATAGTTTAATAGGCAACGCTGATAGTGGACGAAAAAAACAGAGCGAACATGTTATAATCGTTAATCACGACGGGGAGACAGTCTCTCGAGTTCCTTCCGTTACCTAAGGACGTACAAGTGTTTAAATTGTTTATCTATAAGAAACAGTCACGGGAAGGAGTAGAATAAAATTACGAACAAAACTTTCGTCGAAGTATAGCAGTGCGTATTCTTTCACTCAGTTATATATTCGTACACGAATGACAATTCTCTCGCTATCGGTATATTTAAAAAAAAAAAGAAGTAATTTATATAAAATAAGTGGTTTGAGCCATGCGAATTCCATCTTCCGCGTTTTACTGTACAACTCAAGACCAGAGGATAAAGCAACTAAATTTTTTGTTTTCAAATCTCGATTAAGAAAGGATTTCCTTGTTCTTTCTCAGTGTCCAATATACTCATTACCCTCTGTTCCTGCACTTGCTTTCTAATAGTCACGCATCGAGGCGCAATTTAAAATCAAACAAGAATCGTAGAGAAAGAAAAAACGAATCGGCCTGCGGGGTTTATAGGATATAAACGTAAAAACTGAAAATCTGACTATCGAACGGGGGAGTTCACGCTTACGCAAATCCAATTATCTAACATTATACAATAATACAATGCGCGGCGATAATCACGCTCTGCCCCTATAACGTATACAATACACACCCTGTTTATACTCTCGCACGCTCGGGGTAAAGCATTCTACGACGAAAGTAGAAGGTATACTAGCAGTATCGTATATTTACGCTTTTTTTAAATTTTTTTTTCTTTCAAACTGTTAAAAAAGAGAAACAAGCACGTTTACGATTATTAATTATACACATATATAGGTCGAGATATTCTTTTTACAAGCCGTGTGTGTGTACGCGCCCCTCGCCGCGACTCTCTCTCTCGGACAAGGAACTCGCATAACTTCTTTGTTGTTTTCTTTTCTAATATAATAATAATGTAATGGAAAATTCGCGATAATCGTTATAATTACATTTTCTCTCGTCACATTGGAACGTCGAGGGCAGAAAAACGCCAAAAGGGAACAAAGGAAGAGAAAAAAAAAAAACAATTACATGGTACATGGTAAGATAATGATGTGTGCGCGTTTGCGAGTGAATGGTTATTACAATCTAATGAAAATTGGCGACGCAGTCTCTCCTCTATATATTTTCATACACACTCTCTCTAACCTCGCTCGCACACGCCTCTCGTCCATAACTGTATAGACTGGATAACATTTTATCCGTTCCAAATCGATATAAGGTAGCCGCGAGAAGCTCTTCTTTCTATACATCTCTTCGCCGATTCCTCTTCCGCGACGTCTCGCCACCTTCTAACTCTTGCCCTTACACACACGCTCCGAGGGTATACACTTTCAACTCTCTTTCTCTCTCTCACTCACTCATGTATGTCTGCAATGCGTGTGTATGTGTGTCTTTAATGGGGAGGGAGGAGGAGGAGGAGGAGGAGGAGGGGGGTAGGTAGGTAGGTAGGATGAATCGCGCGTCTCCTCGCTCGCAAGATGATAGAAATCGAATAGAGGACGCAGCAGATGCGTATCATTATAATTATATGGTATATGCGTGTGTCACGTGACGCGAGGAGTCTCGATTTCTGTTGGAGACCCCGCGTCGATGCGCTAAATATATATGCGTATATATAATGTATATTGTTTGTTTAATGGCTTGGTGATGGTATTAAGTCTTGTGCACGGTTAGCTGTTGACGCTGCTGCTGCTGCTGCTGCTGCTGCTGGTGATGATGGTGGATCCGGCTGCTGCTGCTGCTGCTGCTGGGGATCCGGGCTTACTCACGAGGTGGCCCTGAGCTTTTCGAGAGCGGGCACAAGAGACTCCTCGAGCGTTGGGCCACAGCTCAGGCCGCATTCGCCGATCCATCTGGCCTTGCCGCTCGCGTGCGACTGTAATAAAACACACGAGAGACGGTTAGATATGTATATATATATACATATGTGTGTGTGTGTATATGTATATATCTCGAAGTTATTCTCAACGAATCGCGCCTATCTATTTATAATTCTGCAGTAGGTTATTTATAGAAGTTTCGCGAATGCCAGCGTTAACGCCCGAAAATTTATAGTTGCACTCCAAGTGCACGTTGGGTGTACATATACTCGAATCGGGAATCCCCCCCAACCCCCTGTATATATTTAATTTAGAATATGAAGAAAACTTTATATCGGTTAACTTTTGCTTAGACCTCTAAATTTCCCAAGCGTCGGATATAAGTTGAATACTGCGGCTCGCGCGCTTGGCATTTAATTAAGTCGAGAATCCGGGTATATAGTTAATAATATAAAAGATTTGTATATATGTGTGTGCGCGTATCCTTACCATGGTGAGGTCACGCTTCCAGGACGCGTGGCAGCGACCCTCGCAGAGTGGACAGGGTCTATGTAGGGAGTAGCCGCCGCACTCGCTGCAGTCTAGGGACACGTGCTCCTCGCTCCACGACACTCCGCATCTGCAATCGTTCAAAGAGAATTTTCAGATGAGATCAATGCCGTTTGGTGTGTCATTTTAACGATTTGGACAAAGAGGTTGGAGAGGGTTGGAAATGTGCGTGTTTGAAGTTGAGAAAGAGAGAGAGAGAGAGAGAGAGGCGACGCGCGTACGCTCGAATTACCATACAAAAGGTATAAACGTTGATTCGCTGCTCCTCTGCGTCAGAGTTTAAATTATAATTTTTTCGGCAGCAAATAGGTACACGACTTTTTTTTATAACGATCGCAGATGGCAGAAAATTCATTCCAAAAGTAAAACACAGCCGGCGGTGTAGTTATATAAATTTCGGTTGTAACGGCGAAAAGATCAAAGTGTTTTAGACGATATACTTTAATGGGAACTTGAGCGAATCGGATACGGCCTCTCTGGCTATACTAAAAGGCCCGAGAGAAAGTTTCGGCGTTTGACTCTTTACGTTCGGTAAGCCGTTCGCGAAAGAAAAAGAAGGAAGAGAAAAAAAAAAGACTTTCTCGAGAAAGGAACATCGTATGTATATATATATATATTGCTCAATTCGTCCAAATTACGCAGCATTTAATGGTACTTTTATAAACGGATTGGCTCCGCTTCTCATACGATTAAATTATAGGCGTCGTTAAAAGACTTCGACCAATTGAACATTGAAACGTGTTACGGAAATAACTATAAATTAATGAAACAAAAAAGGAGTAGTTACCGAAAAATTATAGACACTAAAACATATAATTCTGTTGTTTACTCATTTCGGAACGTGATATGGACACATTGCTCAATAAGTATACTCGCGCGCGTAAATTGATTTAATTCACAATTATGCGAATTCAAATGGATAATCGTATCCCGTGTATAGACCTACCGTCTTGACGTCAAGACGCGAGCGCGCGTGTATCAATTGCGGGCGCGACGCAATTTCCGGTCCCTGAAAACTGGCCTCGATCGGCAATTCACCCGTATATATATATATGACTATAGCCACTCGGGGTCCCACTGGAATGCGCCGGATTCCATTGTTGTCCTAAGCGGACTATATCTAATGTGTCCTATTGCACTATAGTTGCGCAACGCGTTTCATATCGCGTCTATACGGCTTATAACCAACTGGACTCTGTTTGTTATTCGGATCGTTAGGGAGAGCGCACATGCCGCGTGTGTCCTGCGATGGATTCGAATTCGAATTCGTTTGGTTTAATTGCGACTTTTTTTTTAATCAATATTTTAATGGTCGCCGCTGTATAAACTTCATTAATCGATGCGCGCGATAAATGTTATCATATACCATTTTGCATATTTATACTCGTAAACTTTCGTTGCATAAATTTCTCATTTAACTACCACACGTTTTTATATCCGCAACGAAATTGCCCATGTTAACAATAGTCCGCTTCAAACTTTATCAGCGATATAATAATCCCTACAAATATATATACATATATATCCGATTTCCATTCCAATTATTCCACGGCTCTATAAGCAAAGTTATTAAAAAAGTTTCGTCCTCGCGTGCGGTTCCGAGCATGCACACACATAAGCCAAACTAATTCTAAAATACATACATACCGTCCTAGAAGAAAGTCAACGGCAGCGTGCGCGTAAAGAATAGAGCGGAGCGAGACGCGCGCGACGCTTTCCCAACGCTAATTGCAAATCTCTACATACACAAGTGCGTAGAATCCGCGGTAAAAGAGAAGCGACGGTACCGCGAGTTTTCTCTTTTACACTCGACTACTTTTACGTCTCATCCTCTCTCTCTAAGCACAAATAAAATTTAAGAAAGAGAGTATTACGGTACGGACGACTTCTCTCTCGAAATAAAGGATGTCGTCCTCTTTGGAAGAGAAGTAGTGTCGAGTACGTTCTGTTTATGTACATGACAATGGACGAAGACGGAAAAGTCGCGTGTGTGTACAATCTACATAGAGAGTGATATGGGAAAGGTTTTTCGTGGTCGGACAACGGTAGGGAGTGCAATCATCGGAGTAGTGGAACTTACGTGAAGCAGGAGTTGAGCTGAGCTCGGAGTTCCTCGATTGTGAGTATGGTGTCCTGGTACTGGGGATGCGAGCCCAGGGATTCGTCTACGCTGCCGCATTGACTGTGGCAGGACAGGGAGATGTTACTCCTGAAAAATCAAAAATTAAGAACATACGTTATAGTTTTATTCAAACTCGTTCATCGAAAATGTCTCGAGTATACTTTGTTGTTGCTTTTAGCGCAATATAACGATCGTTATATACAAATTGTCGGATTAATACACCGTAGTAGGAAAATAGACGGTGCTGGGTTTGAAAACACGTGACAGCCGCGCCAGGCGAATCCCAAACAATGAGCTGGAGCCGCGATCCGACACCTTTCCGCGCGCTGCGCTATTCCATTTTAATCATCCACGTCCGGCGTGCATCATTATTACGCAACACCTCTAAACTCACTGCTGTGAAGCGGCAAACCAAAAAAAAAAAAAAGAAGAAATCGTCAGCCAAGTCGAATCGATCGTTATTATATATACCAATGATCAGCAGCATTTTATCGCGATTCACTTATGTAAAGATATAGGGGATAAGGCGCTCCTGCAGAAGAAGAAGGAAAAAACGAGATCGTGTGCATCTGGTGCGGGCGTGTGCGGTATTTCGCGGAATAAAATTCTTACGCAATCCCCGCTGTGGCGTCGACGTCGGCTACGGCGATCGTGCGATGCGCGAAATGCAGCGAGCATATCATCAGGGAGTCGCTGCGAGCTGCTGCGACGTAGTTTAATAATGTGTGTCATCGGTGTGCACAGCTCGGATCGATTCGCTACCAGCTATACGCGATTGGATTTTGCCTTCGCGCTCTTTGACACGAGGTCTGCGCTTGACATTCTCGCATGATCTTTCCATGAAAGCTACGCAAATAAGTGTACTTGGGAAAATGCAAAGATACAAAGAAGCGCGAATCATCGAAAAGAATCACGAATTGGATGAAAAAAAAAAAACAAACTTTTTACCGCATCGATGATATAATAGAATGGTCAGCGATACGCGATGCAATAAAGTTTTTTTTCTTTTCTCTCCTTTTCGCAAAGTATTAACGATCGTTCGAGGATGTGTTGCAAAGAAAAAGTGCGAAGCGACGAGCATAAAACGATCAAACCGAACGAGGCTTCTTATCGCCCATCGGAAGAAATATATAAAAGCGCGTGTGCGGTGACATACGCGATAATGGATATTATTTTGACGGAGATCATGCGGTTATTACGCGAATTCACGAAACGAGACGATGATCGGCTCTTAATTAGAGCCCTAAGATTTATTTATATACAGATCCGCGCGCGAGGGGTCGGTTTTATTAATTACACGTCCGCGGCCCGTGTTCGGGTTGCATTTATCATTCTGACATGTTTCGCGACGTAGGAAAACTGGCTTCGAGGCCACGGGTGTATGGTTATAGTTATATATAGGGCTTTGTCGATCGACACCTATATAAATTGCCTCTATACAGTGTGCACGACTCGATTCCACAACTGCTGGGAATTTAATCGGTTATTAATACGTACGGCGAAAGAAAATTCGTTACGTTGCGCGTTATCTACATATTCATTATTGTTACGTCAAACGAGTGTGTATGCGTCGTGGCACGTGGAGCCAAATTGACCTTTACTTCGACGTCTCTCCGTCGTCACCGAATACGCGCTATATACCATACACGCGGGGTCTTTGGCCATATTCTCGTAATTTTAAAATGCAAGCGAACGTAACTGTCTACTTTTTCTGCGTGTCGAGCAAACGGAAAAAAGTGCTTTACAAGTATAGCATTATGCACTCTTTTCTTTTTCGAACAGTGATAATTGCTTTTACAGAGTGCAGCTGCGCAGTATAGACGAAGTATAACGCATTATTATTCAGACATTCAGGTTTATGCATTATCGATCGGTTTTTTTTTTTTTTTTTTTAAGTCATTTCCAATTTCTTTGGTTATAGAGGCCGCAGCGCCGCGGTAACGCGATGTTATAATTTTATTTGCATTACTTAACGAAGTAAGATTGATGCGCGTCCGCTGCTGTATATATATTTCATAACCAGTCATGTCACTGTACGAGAAGAAAAAAAAAAGTGAATTACGCTTATTTCGCGTCAATCTTCTTAAACAGTTTGCAAATTACGTGGCAGCTCACGAGAGTAGTTCCCACGTATACAAGATTCATATCTCGCGAAATACAGTGAAACAGCGTAATATCCCATTTGCTCTTTGTTCCCCCGCCGCGGCAATGATTACGGCAGCTCAGCCAATTATCCGCAACAAAAGCAAATCGCGTCTGGGCCAAAGTCAATCATCGGTCATCGACACCCCGCACCGCGAACATTAAAATTCCTCGTGCACGAATAGCAGTATTTAACCGCACGAGCTTCACACAATAAACCCTTGCACATAAGCTTGGGTTGGGTTGGGAAAACTATACGTAATTTCGATCGTTTCGCCTTGAACTTGAATCACACGCAGCAGCAGCAGCAACTAGGAGAGGAAATGCAAATCTCGGAAGTGAGCGCGAACGCTACCGCTAAATTATATCCGACGCACGCGAGCGGCTCGTGCCTCGCTAATATCGACGACGACGATATCACGTGCAAGCCTCGCCGCGCATTATCTCTATCTCCCACTCTCACTCTCTCTCCCTGTATAGTCGCCGATTTACTCGTTTAGGAGGAAAGGACAAAAGTGGGGAAAAAAGTCGACATACACGGTGATATGCATATATGAGCCACGTGATCGCGGATTAGAGGGCCATTCTTTTTTCCTCTATCTTGATTCTTTTGCTTTTTTGTCCGAAAGGAACCGATACTCGTATATAAGCCGATTGGCCCTTTTGTCCGCGGATCGAAAAGATTAAGATCTTATAACGAATAGGATCGCCTTAAGACTCTGTACGTGAACAGCCGCGTGCGCGCTTATTATATCCGATTAGCGCCACTTTTTAAACTTTCCTCAATTCAAGTAATATAATCACGCGCGAAAGTCCGCGACATTGGCGTTCGTCATTTCTCTGGTCTACACATAAATATTCGCGCCAGGGCGATCGTTATACTTTGAGGAGCGCGCATATAAGGAAAGCCGGAAACGCCGCTGCGGCCACCCGCAACTATTCGACAGCTCTATAAACGTGTGTAACTGCGTGTACGTGTGTGTCCATCGATTAAAATCTCGAGTATACGTTAAACAACGCGTCCCACAGATATATATATATATATGTAAGGCAAGTACCCGCGAGGTTCAATGTTTTCGGTGTGTGCTCTTGAACCTGACCGTCTTTCTCTCTCCGATGCCCCCGACATTCAACTATATACACGCGCTCGCGCGCCTCTTATGTAACCCGGTCATTTTTCTCCTTGCTCAGCGGAATATACTTTTAATATATACTCGCACACCCAGAGTCTTGCGAAACCTTTTTTTAACCATATGTGCATGTATATGTACGAATTCCATATTTATATCAGAGCCGAAGGAACGTTTCGCTTTTTTATTTAAAAAGCAACGAAGGTCTACGCGAATAGAATATACGGTTTCTCGTGGGATAGTCCATTGGGATCGACATAGAAAATTCATTATCTGGTTATTAAATGTAGAATTGTCTTTTTAGAATAATAGTCCCAATGTCATTTTACGCTCGTTAATTTTAACAAAGTAATGTAAACATCCGGCTTTTTAAAATTGTCCTGCTGCTGCCGCTGTGGATTACAAAACTGAGTGCGGCAGCTATTGCGCAATGTACACAGACAAACTCCATGGGACAACGGGGCTTGAAATTTATTCGTAGAAAACTACAATGTAATTGTTTGAACGAGATAAGCCGCGAGTATATAGGCGCTTTTGACTGGCTTACAAACACGAAATATATCGTAGATTAGAGCCGTTCGTATAAATATCCCAATAAACTCCGGAAAATCTACACGTGTCCAACATTCGCGCGAAATCGAAGGAAAATTTCATTCATTAACCCGCGAAAATTAAAAACTACTCGACAGCGGATTAAAAGCGCGCGCTTCCCGCATCGATCATCCACGCGAAGCCACTGGAGAATTCAATCGCTCGACCGCGAATCTCTCTGATACATCGTATACATATATAGTACGACACGAGAATAGAATCGTGGAAAAGCGCCGAAAAGGCCATAACACGCGCGACTATTCTATGACCCAGGCTCCCGAGTATATAGTTATTAGTTCGTGATCGGAGGTCACGTCCCCCAAGGTTGGGATGAGGGACGGACACTTGACGAGAAAAAAAAAAGAGTTATATTAAGAGAGAATCTACGGCACGTGTCGCGGGTCTTTTCCCGTGAAAATAGCGTTTAATTTGGCGAGTGGCTGTACGTGACGAGAATCGCATTGCATTCTTTATATATACGACCGCGGATACGTTTATTTATATATATTCCATGCATTTCGGTTTTATCTTCGATTTTGAAGCGGACGCTATTTTAATATCGATTCGCGATAAATGTACTGGATGCGCGCATTTCCGCGGCAGTACGAATAGACGCGCGGTGAAGAATGTTGAATGAAATATACTGTCCGTTTGTATAAATATATAAAAAGAATCGCTATTTGAGTATATCAAACGAATTGATACGCATAGCCGACATTTCGAGCGTTCCATCGTATAATAGCGATAGAGGCTTGAATCACACGAGGTGCGATCGGAATCGCAAATACACAGGTGGGTGAGTTGTACAGGCGTGATTTTGTGTTCGCCGCTGCGCACCTATTGTTAGAAGGTTCCGCACCGACGCTTTATAAGCTCGATTTAGATACGTATTCACGGGAAGTTGCAGTGGACTTGTCGAACTCTCTCTCTCTCTCTCTCTCTCTGCGTTCTATGCAAGTTGAGCCGCGCGCTAATTCTTTCATCAATGACCACGCGCGAAAATGCGCATGAGAGGAGAGTTGACTTTGAATGGATTCATGAGATTCATGCGGGATTACTTTTTTCTATTTTTTATTTGCGAGAAAAACTCTTCTGAGCCGTTTCGACGCTTTTCGCGCGACGTTTTTTTTTGTCGTCCCACAGCTACAAACTCGATTGCGCATTCAGCGTTAATGTGTAATGGCTGCAACGAAAAAAGGGTTATCGCATGCTGCTTCCATAATAAAGCCACATTGGCGACGACACATATATGTAGAGAGAGAGAGAGAACGTCTGCGTTCTAGATTAATTCCTTATCTCCGTGGACTTTGAAGTATGCGTGTGTGTGTGTGTGTGCAGGAATGCAAGGCGCGAATCATGTAACTTTTGCAAACGGTATTATTACGCCTTTCCATATATCCATTATACCGAGAAAAGTGGAGAATCGCGCTCGCGCTTTGCCTTTGTTTCCATCAATCTCAAGTATTACAAACGCACGTATCATTGTTTACTCGCGTGTGCAGCAAATATTATAAGCAACAATATACGATCGTTTGTTAAATCCTCCATTTAAAAACCAATCAAAAAGTCGTCAGCTACAGCTAACAACAACAAAGTAGTGCACACACAGAGACAATATAAAAGTAACGGAAATAACAAAACAAACGCGCTAATGCAACATATTACGAAAGAGCAATATAGTAGAGCCGAACTTACCCATGACGAGAGAGATTCTCGGTGTTGGTCTGCACGGATGTGACGGACATGTTGCTTCCTCGACTGCTTGATACTGTAACATACATAAAGACAACAACAGTTAGATGGTTAGGTATACCCAAAAATACATAGACTAATTGATATCTTTATCGCTTTGATGATCGGCCTTGGGTAAAGTCACCATCTCCACCCACACGCGAATAATAAACTTTGTAAACAGCGCAGTAATCGCAATTGGGCGCGACGGACGCATCTGCGACGATATATAATGACCGGAAAGTTTGTGCCTCGCGGAAATCCCATACACACACATATATATATATACTCATTGTTCATGCATTTGTCTTTGTGTGTGTGGATAAATGGTCTGAGCTATAATTTCGGCGAGGCATGCAAGAAATTTTAAGCGGCTCTGGGTTATAATTAGGCGCGCCGCTGTGCGTGTGTATATATATGTAAAGTAGATGTGCGTGTACATCTCTTTTTTAACTAAGTATGCTTATTGTACGTGTACATAACGTTTCTACACGGCAAGAGCGTTTATTGCGTCTTTATTTACGTATATTAATATATCGCGTGCTTTTGAATCCACCAGTGACACGCGAGTTTATCCAAAAATGCGGCACCAACTAACTCATGCATACATCGATATTCTCATGCCAGAGGATAAGACGCGCGCGACACGTGCAGCACTTGGCAGTCGAATAATTTCAATCATCACCCAAAATATGCATCCTTATAAATCAATCCGTTGCGCAATCCAAACACACACTGACTTAAGTGTCGGAGAATATAACGTAACCCTACAGCGGGTGCAATCCTACGGAAAATCGCGCGGCGATGTACAATTTTATTAAAGTTCTTGATGAGAGCACAGGTACTTTACCGTCTTAAGTTACATACCTGTATACACCCATCGCGATCGACGAAAATATTAAAAACGACAAAAAAAAATAGCCATCGGGACTCCACGTGTACGCGATGTAGATAAGGACAATCGATATGTGCCCCACGCGAGTACCTATAGTATATATCACAAAAGTTGCTGCTGTGTGCATGTGTGTGTTGGATACGTAGACTTTCGTGGAGGTGATGATGTATATATGTATCAAGGGCGATCGCTCCTTCTCTCTGTGTACATATATGAGTATGCGTGTATGTATATATCTTCTCTCGATGCATAACGATCATTCTCTATGATCGCGCGCGCGAATTTTTCGAAATCCAATAGTGTATTTTTCACGACGGATGAGTAATTGATATCCTGTAATCAAAAAGGTATATACATGTTCGGCGCCTCGCGGTGGGTACAAACACAAGTATCTGCGTATGTGTGTGTGTGTGTGTGTGTGTGTGTGAGTGTATGTGGGTGTGTGTGAGTGTATGTGGGTGTGGGTGTGGGAGTTGTGACGATCGAGAGAAATATGACAAAATGAAAATTTGAAAGTGATTCTATCTCGCGTGTGTTGCGATTTCGATCAAAGCACTCTTTTTTTTTCCTCATCGCTTTCTATATGACAGAACGCGAATGTGTGTGAAAGTTTGATGAAGAAACACTGTATAGGTATAGTATCGATATTCGATAAGCCAATGCAAACAATATATAATTAATCCTTGATCATGAATAAGCAGGGAAGGAAACAAGTGACACGTACCCAAATAGCGCGAAAACGAATGATTCAAGTCCCTCGTTATCGTACGTACATACACACATACACACACACACGTGCTAGCTTCGATCATATAGTTTGAGAAATGCCGCGGCGATATTGGGCCCAGTGACGTAGCAGTAAATACCGATCGCCACTGCGCAGTATGCCTTTTCTCTCGCCTTGGACGAGTCGCCGTCGTCCACGGGTATATAGCAGCTGGCTCTTGCGTGCGCCTCTCTCACTTTCTCCCTGATGCGGTTCGGTTCGAGACAGAGAGAAAAAGCCGTACCCGGGACGCTCGTCTCTCTCTCTCTCTCTCTCTCTCGCTTTTTGTGCACGTGCGCCGCAGCGGAAGGAGAATTTCCCGTTTGCTCTCTGCGCGCTCTCCCTCTCCCTCTATCTGTTTTCTCAGAGTTTAGAAAATTCAGACCCTTCTTGTGCTCTCGACGTTACCCCGCTGATTTATGATGTCGAGACGCCGAAGCCTTGCGGAATAGAAAAATTAGTCGCTCAAATATTCGAGGGTTTTCGTACGGCATAACGCACAATGCACATAGAGCATTAAGGCCTGCGCTCCTGCACCTGCATAGATTAAGCCGAACAATGGCGCAACACGTTCGTGCTATGTATGTGTGTGTGTTCGTATGCACGTAGGCACACACTCCACACAGTCGTCGAAAGAGGAGAAAAGGATAAGGAGAAAAGGAGGCTTTCGAAACAATGTGTCCAGCTCGTGGTATTAAGTAGACGAGAGAGCGCGCGTGTGTGTGTCGAAATCACCGCCGCGGCAGACACGAACCGAGATGGCTGCTACTTTTGGTATGGGTAACCTATAGACCAGTTGTTGACATACGAAATTCTATAACGAATTTTAAGGGAATAGAACCGACTGTAATTCTCGAGGTACGAAAGATGGTTAAGGAGATTATCCGCGGTGGGGACTCGGAGAAAATTGCTTTTACTGGAATTTCACCGATAAGTCACTGCGAGTTTCGTATAAGAAAAAAATCTGCTGCACTTGCGTCACGATATATCCATATACTTAACGCTCGATGTTTACTTTTTAATCGTTTTATGCGCGTTAAATAACAATTTCTCGACACGCGCGCGCATGCCGCGGACATTTTCTTCTTCTCTCGCGATAAGAGCTGAACTTTGGAAAAAGAGAGAGAGAGAGAGAGAACATTTTTTTTCTTTTTTAATCGGCTGCAACAGTTGGCCGCTTGTTCGGATGAAAAACAAAGCGCTTTTCAAATTGTTTAAGATAAACAAACATACTCGAAACTCTGAAACAAGTGCGCCTGCAACTCGTAGAAAGAAAAACTTTATTTCAATGACTCAACGACAATAAGCAATGATGCATGTATACACCGACGTCCGTTCCGAAAAAGAAAAGTTACTGTTTCAGAGAAGAAGCCCTCGTGGAAATTGAATAATAACGACATAATATACCGATAGAGCGAATATATATAACGTATTGCAAAGAGCCGTGTGTAATGTCAAGGATTTCTTCTTATATATACACGCACTCGCACGCACCGGTCGCGTGTTTAAAGGAAAATCTATATAGTACCACTATACTAGCCATCTTCTATGTAAGCGAGTTGATTTCTCGGAACGAGCCACAGCGACGATATCTTTTCTTATAATTCAATTTGAATACATTATAATAAAGAAAAAAAAAAAAAAATATACGAGAAGCCTTCCTTTTCGTATATAGCGCGCGTGTATATCGCTTTTTCAACGCGGGGATTTACCCGCGTGGCGCGTGATGTAATTTCGCGCGGGGATTAATTTTAGCATCGCGCGCCGCATACCCGACGTAATCGTCTTCGATTCGCGTACAATATACATATATAAGGTTCTATAAATGCAAAGTACGTTTGAGTTTAATTGAAGAATATCGCTCATTCAAAGACGGGTATGTAACAATTGGATTAAAGTGACGTGATGAAAAGTTCGGCGCGCTCGCACACACCGAGAGTATGTTAAAGAAACCGATGAGAGCTGATCGGTAAATCGATCGCAAGCGAAAGGCGCAATGGTTTTTGCGTGTGCTTATATACATATGTGTGTATGCACATAACACAACAATCGGCCGAGTAGCGCGTTTATAATAACCGACGATATACACACGTGACGCAAGTCGTCGCTGCTGTCGTCCAGCCGAAGGCCGTCGCGCATATGTACAACGAGTCCGCAGCACTTCTGTATTGTTATACTCCTTTTTGTTTCTCTCTCGCGTCGTCACCCACACATGTGTCTATTCGTGGGTTTATAAACGGGCGCGAGCTACTCGGATTAATATTCATCGAGGTATTGTCCGACCGACCGAATTTTTCCACCTCGTATATACGTCAATCGATTCGATGTCGCGTTGTCACATAACAGTACTGATTGTCCTCTGTTTCGTTTTTGTTTCGGCTCGGAAAACCGCGCATTTCCTTTGTGCGATTTAATATATTATTATGTAAATCGGGTGAGCTCGAGAGCGGCTGTTTTTATAGTTCAATTTCTCCGCGCACCAGAATGGCGTTTAGTGTGTGTCCTTTATGTGCAATTAAATTAACACACGGCCGCACGTGCGACTAACTAAAACAAAGGAAATGTGCGCGAAGTGTGTATATAAGTACGCGTTAATCACGTTAAGGACTGTATAGGAAGGAAGGCGATGAATCGACGATGAAGTTTTCGCTGCACACGCCATATGGAATTTCTATTCTTTTGCATACATATATATATATGCGTGTTTAGAGATTTCGCGGGTGAAAATCAGTGGGCGGCGAGTTAGATTGACGCAGGATATATAAGTTATAGGGTAGAAGAGAGAGAGAGCCTGCAGGAAGAATGTATCGACCCACGCGCGGAGCTTAACAGGACTTTAAAGCTAATATAAAAGTACACGTGCGTCCACCTGCGCTTACATAGTATATATGTACACGTCGAGGTCGCGTCAATATATATGCGCAAGTCCCGGGCACGTATAGATTCCCAAGTTTACCAGCTTTTTACACACCTGCGGTCCTACGCAATAAAAAAGGGGCGCGCGTGCAATCGATCGATGTAGAATTAATATGTAAATTGATTGGAAACGCTCATAACGCGACATTAAATTTACCGAATGGCCGATGCAAATCACGCCGCTCTGTGTGCTGCAGTTAATGAAAAGTTAATGATATATATAGAAAGAATGCGGAGGACGTGAGGTCTCGCGAGACACAATGCAGAAACTGCGCAGCAGTAGCGACGGTGGCTGTACGTTCGATTCGATTCACGGGAGAGTCGAGAGAGAGAAAAAGAGGCGCGAGAGCCTATATATACACACAGCCTGGTGTGTGTCGGTAGAGCCGATGATGCCGATCTCCCGCAGGAAGTTACGTAAAACGCCTTCGTTCTACCACACGCGTCGTATATACCCGATGTTTTTATAATCTATACGTCGAGAACGAGTGGACACACAATGACGAGATTTTGCAAAGCCTCCGATGCACACCTGCCGGCTTTTTCTCCCCGCTGTTCGCGTGCACTTGTCGCGCGACTCTCTTAATATAATACGCGCACAACATATGTAGACGTGACGTCGCAGCTGGGAGGCTTGGCTCGTGCTTCTGTGTCCTGGCTTTAATGCTTCGTTATACAATTAGTCCACATCTTATATAGGCGTCGAGGAGAGAAACTGGCGCCAACTAGAACCTCGAATTTATTGCTTCGAGTTTATTGATATGATACACTCTGCTTTAGGGATAACGCGCGCGGATTATTGCGCGTTAAATGCTTTTCTTCAAAGTTTGCGACTACAGTTCCGTATATATATCGAGACGTGAAGTAGACGAGATTTGATCCGTTTTTGTCTTTGTTGAATAAGCCACGCGCGTTTGTTTATGTATGTGTGATCATAAAAAAAAAGAACAAATTAGTTTTTTTTTAGAGCTACGATGTCTATACATATGTATATATGCCCAATCGCTAAGTTGCGCGCGAGATAATGCACATACATGCAGGCCGAGCGTCTTACGTCAGCCACGAAGAAAAAAAAAAGGAAAAAAATAAATCGCGCTTAATATTTCGAGAGCCATTCTGTCATTCTCTTCACGCATACGATAACATATCCGTCCTATATATACACACACACACACACACACACGAGGAAAGAAGAGAGAAGAGACGGGTAATTACAGGGACAAACGAGCTAAGCGGTCCTATTCGAAATCTCGGCGCGACTACGTGTTAAAAAAAAAAAGAAGGTAAAAAGAAAAAAGAAAGAGTGTATTCTTGCTCAAGGCTCGAGATGTTCGCGGCCAACAGAGGCAAGCGTCGTGTACACAGTTTGTCAGCGCCGCGGTATATAGTCGAATGTCCAAGGCAAGCGCGTTTAAGGCCGCGCGACTTTTTCGGACACCGCGAGTGCGAGCATATTGGTGTATATTCCTAAGATTAGCCAAGATTCGAGTGCCTGCACCAGCAGCAGCGCGGCAGCTCGTGCGGAACCATTACATATCTATGTGTGTATATATGTATACGCAGATTTGCGCGGCGCCGATCTCTCTCTCTCTTTGGCCGCGGCTAAACTTGGAGCTTTTGGCGTCTGGACCCATTGTTGGTCTATACTCGTGTTTCTTTCGCCTTCTTCGGCCCTCTCTAGTGCGATATGATGGATTTCATTTCCTGTAGTGGCTATTATTAGCTCGGTGTGCGAGTTTATTTACTTTTCGGATGTGCCTCTCTCACTCGTCATGTGTTTGATGCTTTTTAGTGCGAGTTCGAGTGTTTGCACAACTCTTTAATTACGCACTTGAACATACTGAAATATATATATATCCACTTTAAAGGCTGATATTTTGGTATGTACGAAGGATTTGCCGTTTAAGCGAAGGACACGAGTGAAAAGAATTATCCGAGGGGTGTGTATAACGTTATCTTTAAAATCGTTGGGTGTCGCGACGCGTCGGACTATCGCGTGCTGGGAAAAATCCGACGCAAAAATTGCGAGTCTCGAGATAAGCATAAGCACAGCGCGGTGCGAGAGATCCTGTGCGAGATCTTGCGAGATCCTGCGAGACGGTATAGTGGGAAACGGATAAACCCAGAGAGACGATAAGCTTCGTCCCTTGACAGCTTAAGAAGAAAACACCCGAGACAGGATCATCTCTGCGCGTGTTTTTCTCTTATTTTTATTCTCCTTCCTATTTCCACTGGAAATACCAGTCTGCGTAATATCTCCTTTACGATATATAGTGTAAACAGAGGACCGTCGACCATCCCGACCTATCATGGATAAATAATGCTAATTTCTTGTTTTTTCCTTTATTGCGCGAAATCGAGTTCTATATACATATACATATATGTATTCGAGTCTGCGAAATTATCGATCGCGTTGCGCAAAGCCGCGCAACGCCGATATTCGCGGAATATGGGTCGGATAATGAGAAATTGGCCAGTTCTCCGACGTATACAACACGATTTATTCGATTGGCAACAATATTCGGCTCTTGTATTCTTCATCTTCATTGTTCCCGTTGATGACTTTGTTCTCGAGACAGTACACGCCCGCGCCTTTTCGCATCGATCGCAATGTTTGAGAATCGCTTCAGAGCCAACCAACGCCAATAATACTGCGCTCTGGGTTGCAATTGTAAAGCTCTTTTAAGACGAAAAGCACGATGCAGCTGTATAGTATATACAAATTTCTCAAAGATTAAACAGTTCATCTTTTGCTGAAGTAGCGCGCGAGGGTATCGTACATAGCAATCGTTATATTCTGGCCGAGAGAGGCAGAGCATTGAAACATTCATTCCGTATATATAAGACGGGAGAGAAAAAGCAACAGAGCTGCAGACACGGCTCTCTCGTCGCTCTTACATATATATATATAAGCGCCTGCACCAACACCATTACATCGCTCGACTCTCCTCTCTTCCAATTCTATCTCCGTACGCACGCGTTACATGCACACACACGTAACGCCCCACACGCAGCGAGTGAGCGGGAGAGTGTGAAGCTCCGCGTGCGTGTGTGTGTGTACGTCGGCTCTAAGCCTCGAGGGGTGGAAATGAGGTCGACAACCCTTGGCGAACGCCATGGGGTGCCGGAGCGTGAGAGAGAGAGAGAGAGAAAGAGAGCGAGAGAGGAGCGAAAGAGGAGAGTTGCATCCAGATATTGACCGACCAACGGATGCCTTGCTCTCTCTCTCTCTCTCTCTTGCTCGCGTACACGCGGGAGAGATAAAAGTATAGCGAGAGGGGAAGCCCTTCCGATCTATATATCCCTCCCGCGATGCTACTGTATACATAGGAGGGATGCGATCGTGCAGGCACCGACCCTGTTTTATCCCTCTCTCTCTCTCTCTCTCGGGTTTGAGGGATAATTGAGTTACTCGATGTTCAATTTGGCGCGATTATTATCAAGTGGTCAGGGGGAGAAGACCCTTTTGCCGAGAGCAACTGCAGTGAAACAAAAGATTCGCGCTTTTATATATATATATATACAATTACGCGAGAAACAGGAAATTCCTTTAGCGGGGGGTACAACTTTGCGCAGAATGTTGAGTACGATCGGAGCGTGTTTTGTATATGTAAGGATATTGCGCTAATGTTTACATTCCGCAGCGAAACGACGAATAATAAAGAAAAAAGTTGTCAATGCCTTGGTCGGATTGTGCGCACGAACGGAAGTGCGCAGCGAGCGAATTCTCGAAAAAGCGCGTATTTACGTGCAGTATGTGTGCGTAAGTGCAGCTGTCGCGGTCACATGCGAAGCGTCTCCGCGAATGAAATTAACATCAATTGCCGCGGCCTCTCTACTACACACACCGCACACACAGGAGGCGCAAGAATCACATCTCGCGTAATGTCAAGAAATAAAGAAAAAAAAAAAATGAATCAGTTAAGAGTTCGCCTCGTCCAAGTCTCCGGTCATTTATCAATCATTCGGAAAACCAATCGCACAAATGAAGTATGTGTGGTCAGTGAGAGGAAGTGGGAATGTTTTGATGCATTTCCCAGGAAACGCGACGGGCGCCACGCAGAATGTGCGCGCATCTTCAAATTTAGCTCGCGCGATCGCGCTTCTACATATATTCCGGCGTTGCATACGTGCATATATATATATATATATATATGTACGGCAAAAGCGTAGCGCCATCTGCACTCGCGCTGCACCTAATATATAAAAATACGAATTAAGCGAGACTAAAAATAAAAGGGGCGCGTGCGGCGCGGCTCCGTTCTATTATTGTAAAGAGTCGTCGACGGCGGCGGTGCGGAGACACAAAGAGGGACAAAGTGTAATAAAAGACGCGTGAGGTAACAGCGGCGGCGGCGGATCGGCTCCTCGAAAAAAGGTAAACAGAGCGCGCGCGCGTGCCGCGAAAAAATGCGGTAGCCAGAGAGAGAGAGAGAGAGAGAGAGAGATGCATTATTTCTTTCTTTTGCGCGTGTGGAGAGGATCGCGCCGTAATCGGAGAGTTCGGCGCGATAAACAGTGTCGTCGGCGGTGCGGTCGGTTTACAAATGGATGGCGGTGGCGGCGCGTGCCGGATGCCCATAGCGCAACGACACGCGGGGGAATCTTATCCGTCGCTTCCTCAGTTCACTCTCTCTCTCTCTTTCAACTTCCGACCGCACCGCTTTAACCCGACTGTCCAACTCTTAACGCTCTTGACCGGAAACCCATTCGCTTGAAAAGGATGTTTCACTGCTGAGGAACTGTATAGGGTGTTGTCAGTGTATATACGAGCTAATCTAGTTCTTCAGCAATAGCTCTGGCATTGAGCGATGATTTTTTACAGACGTCCGTCATCTACGATATCGCCTCTTTCCACCTTATCGTTTTATATATCTCGTGTAACCAAGGTGAGAGAAACATGCAGAGGCGCGTCTATCTCTCCACAACCCTTATCGGGAACAATGAAAACAAGAAAAAGCCCCGAGGAGTCACTTTATTCTCTCCTTGGGAACAAGATAGACAACTAATTTAGGACGTTCAAGCAAGTGAGAGAGAGATGTACAAAGGAGTACAGAGTGAATAAAAAAAAGTGGTCCGAGAGCGCTGATGTGGAAAGCGAGAGAAGGAAATTCTTGTCCCTTTGAAAAAAATGGAGGCTATATATACGGTCCCTTTCATCGGCCGCATCATCATGCGGGCCGCGACGATTGAATTAGAGCTCTGACCCGACGAATTGCTTCTCTCTCTCTCTCTCTCTGTGTTATATCCGATTAGCCCCGATAGAGCAGTCGAAAGAGTCGGACTTTTTGGCTTATCGATCGTATAACGTATAACGTTACAACGACTGCACGTTATGTAGGAAAGATTTAAGAGTTTTGTTTGTCACGCTTTCGTTATCTTTTGCGGAAACTTCAGTCTTAATATCGCGCCAGTCGATGCATACTCAGGATTAATACCTATTATACGTCTGACTTTAATCCGCAGCTTAAATTATATTATCGTATATATGAAATTTCTCGCCGGTGTGTGTGTGTCATTGTGGTATATATGTGTACGGAAAACTCTGCACTCAGGCAATGGGTGAAAAAATATGCGTATTAGCGTTGAAGCATATTCCAGTTTATCGGGACCGATGATAGATCGACGAGTAGGGAGATGAGAAGTTGCAGCAGGAGTAGCAGCAGGAGCTACAGCGTGAACGCCCCGTTTTCCCCCATCATCGATTTTCCGACCGAGGGAGAGAGCGAGAGACTATATACTGCAACGACCTGACGCGCTACCACCTCAGCTGCAACACCCAGATACATTAGATTCTATTATAACTCTCTACTTTCTACGCAGTACATCAGCGCCGCTGCACACTTTTAAATATTATCGTTTGCGAGAATGACGCTTCCTTTTGTGTATATGTTTATACAAAACATCGGTGGAAAATGTTTAAGAAAAAACTCGTTGCGACCGGATTGATTTTGCGCGAATGATTCAGCGGCCTATTTTACAATGAATGATTCAGTGTGGGTGGCAACGTTTCTGCTATATCAAGAGACGGACGGCCTGCGATTTCCTGGATCTTGCATAATTAAAGGTGCTGCCGCCCGATCAATAAAATCTATCTAATCGACGAGGCGAACAGTATACATTCTTTCATATATATGTACGCACGCCAGCGTCTTTTTATCCGTGAAATAATAATGAAGAAAATTGGGCGAGATAAAAGTGTATCGTAAATGATATATATATATACACACACACGCGGATAAAAGAGCGGTAACGTATGCGCATCGGCGGCAAGGCTATTACCAACCTCCTTACCCGAGGCAATCAGTCACATTTAAGAGGTCGCTTTAATAACCCGATACGTGCGCGCCATGCTTCCCAAGCATATGTATATATATGCAGCCATGCGTCGTCATAGTCGTCGGCTGCGCGGCTAAGAAATTTGAAATTCACCATCGCTTTCCGTTATACGTAATGAGGCGCCGAGTCAAGTGTGCCGCCTTGTCTACATAGAGAGAGAGAAAAAAAAAAAAAAAAAAAAGTAATCGGATTTTATATGAGCGCGAGAGCTATTTATATGATGCTATTGCAAAGAGAGGATCGAAGATAAATATAATCGAATAAATTATCCCGCTGTCGTTAATCACGACTGTGCTATACACGCAGAGCTCCATCAATTATATTATAACGTATAATGCACTCGCGGGTAATTAAAGCTCCCCGCGAGAGAGCACCAAACGAAACGAGCACACGCGCTCACTGCAACCGATGAAAAAGCGCGACGATTGCGTAAAAGCTCTCGGTTTTCACGCCCCCGTTTCGTATGTATATATATACACGCATTTCTATGCGGTGCGTGTGTACACTTGTTACGCGATAAAGGAGAATCGCAATCTTTGGATTGGTCTATATAGTGTTTTGATATTTTGCGCTCTCGCGTGTGCATAGTGTAAATTCCCCTGTAGCGTGTATATATATAACGTAAACTTATATAAGTGGCGGCGTGTGTGTGTGTGCATGTGTGATGCATGAGTCGGAGATGGGATCGGTAACGTGAAACCACGCGAATCGCATGTGCACACACATACACGGGAGCGCAAGAGAGTAAATGCGCGTTGTACTATGATGCGGTCGATGCATCAGTAAGCGATTCGTGATTTATCACTTCGAAATATTTATAAGGACGGGACGATGTTGCTTTTTTCTCTCTTTCTGAGCTTGGAACGTTAACTTATAAACGTGCATTTTGGATGTGTGGATATATACGAGTGTACGGTGAATTTGCGCGAAAGACGCGATATTGAAATTTAGCGTGTGTAATTCATGCGTGTTATATAAGGCGTCTTGGCATTGTAGAACAATGTAAAAAAAAGGCGAGCCGTCGCTTGCGCTTGTATATATACAACTTAAATATTTACATTTTTCCCGTGACACTGATACCGATTTTTTTTTCTGTACTCCAGATTCCTATACGATAATAAACTTTGATCGGAAATCAGTCTGTCGATGGTAAACACTCGAACGACTGTATCGACTGTATAGCTCGCAACAATCTAAAGTAGACATTCTTCGAACCCAAACAAAAAAAAGGAGGACATTCCAGAATCGTGAAAATAGCAACATATTTAAATATCAGCATTATTATACAAGGACCAAAACTCTCTTACCAAACTCGCTCACGCACATACGCACGCACTAACATACACAGATATATATATATATAGAGAGAGAGAGAGAGAGGAGCGCGAGTAGCTTTCACTGGCACACCGCATTTATAGCCAAAGCGGGAGAGTATTGATTCTCACGGTCGCGCGCTATATACACACTACTATACGTACACACACATATATACATAGATATGTACACGGCCCCGAGGCGCGAGACGGCCTCCTTTAAAAAGGGAAAACTCGCGCTTCTCCTTCGTCGTCAAACTTAACCTGCAAAAAAAAGGAGAGAAAAACCTCGCGCGCATCCACAAAAAAAGTCATCGATTTACCGCGTACCAGAGGAGAGATCGACACATCGCTCCTATATACATATATATATATGTGTATGTGCGTGTGGCAAGCAGTGGTCGCTACATATATATATATATATATACAGTCGCGATAAAAGCATGCAGGATGAGGTTGGTCGGGGTCGGACCGCGACCACGGTGAACTTTCGATTGCTCGCGCATGCGCCCGCGCTACACAACACCGCCACGCACGCCTCCTCCTATATATACATCTATACATGTTGTGTGTGCTGTTATATACCATCGCAAACGCGCGTGCGTGCAGGTGTGCTGAACTTGGGCCGGTTTCGTTTATAATCACTGTAAACATTGCGAAATTTCACGTGGATACGAGAGAGACAGAGAGAGAGAGAGAGAGAGAGAGAGAGAGAGAGTAGGGGCAGAGTGTGTAAGGAGAGCATGCATTTCGAGTTGCGACAGCAAAAGGAGGTGAAGTAAATTATGACACACACAGAGAGAAAGAGAGAGAATTGAGCGAAAGCGAGCGCGTACGGTATGTTTGTTAATTTGTTGCAAGTGTGTCGTTGCACTTTGTGCTCGTGTACATAGGTGTGGAACAGCGATCTGAAATTGCAGAGTGGAATAGAATTAGCTTAACCGAACGCGTCTGGGACGCTTGCAAAGATCGGAGTTGCAACAGGACCGCACGCTGCACAACTGTTGTCTCGAAAAGTGCAGCTGTGGCTCGGTGAGAGAGCGTCTATACTACTACTACTGCTGCTGCTGCTGCTGCAGTCCTGTGTCAAATCGATAGTCCTATTTTTCCCTATAGCAAGCCAGTGTAGCTGCAACACACGACGCCCGACGGCCTTTTCGGTCACACTCACACACATATGCACACAGGCCAGTCGACCCTCTTCTACATACACACATAGCCTCCCGCATGCAGAAAACCGGAGCAGACGCATCGATTTTGGCGGGCGAGCGCACGATTTCTCCTCTCCCTCTACACGCCCCGACTCCCCTCTTGCTCTCCTCTCCTATCTCTCTCACTCTCTCTCTCTCGCGCTCTCTCATACAACACTTTACCAAGGAGTGCATCCGCTGTAACGAAACTCTCGCGCTTTCGCTCCGATTCAAAACATTGTGAATTTCCACATGTATCAGACACACGCACACACACACACGCATACAACACATACTTATTCCATGCGCAGTCGCTCGTCCTTTAAAAAGATTCAAAAGAAAAAAACTTACGATGCAGATATAATGTTGAAAGGTTGTGAAGGAGTTGATCCAATCGCACACTCGATGAAGTCGTATGCACTCGACGAGTTTTTTCTCGTTTTTTTTTTCTTAAAAAAGGGTGTTCTTTGATTTTTTCCGTATATTTTATAACGTATAAAATATATTCACATTCAGTCTCTTTATTCTGTATATATAAGTATTCTTTGTACTTTCTTTAGTCCGTCAGACACAGGCGCAGCTGCTGGACGGTTTTATATATATATGTATATATATATGTTCAGTTCACGATTTTTTATTATCACTCTGGAGTCTCGTTATTGTTTTTTAAGTTTATGTTTTAAACAACTGCTGTTGGTTGTGTAGAATTGCACAGGCACACACACGCACTAAATCGGGTGCCTGGGTTTATTATGAATTGTTAATACAACTGCGGATAATCGCGAAGCAGAGAGTGAAAAAAATAATAACAAGGGAATTTCCTATAGGATTTATACACACACGACGTGACGAGTCGAGCTGCACTAAAGCTGCCGTCGCAGCGTCGCTTGGGTTTTATAACGGAGGTCGGCAGTGGAGCTGCGGGTGGGGCAACGCCAGCAGCAGCAGCGGCAGCAGCGCCAAACGGGGGTCGAGAGCAAGAGAGAGAGAGAGAGAGGCAGAGAGAGAGACAGAGAGAGAGAGGCAGAGAGGAGAGAGAGAGAGGCAGAGAGAGAGACGAGAGAGAGAGGCAGAGGGAGAGAGAGAGAGTTGTATAGGCCAAGCATGTGGTAGGTATATAGCCGGTATACGATGTTGGGTGGGGAATAGCGGGGGCCGGGGCAGCACTCAGGCTATCTGTGTGCGTGAGCTGCCCTCTCTTATTTCCTAGCAGCAGGTCGACAGACGTCTCTCTCACTCTCTCTCTCTCTCTTTCTCTCTCTTGCTTCGAGTCGTTCTCCCGTGCAGTGCCGAGGCAGTAACGGACAAAAATTTAAACGAGGGCCGAGGCGCTGGAATGCGACGCGCATGCGCATGGAACGAGGAGGGGGAGAGTAGGGCAACCCATGCTGCACTTCTTATATTATAGCGTTTTTTTTTTATTATTTAAGTTATACAGCGCAGTAACTATGCTTATGGCGCAGTAACTATGCTTGTTATGAGAAATATGCTTATGTTGTGAGAAATATGTGATTTATGGAAGAGCATATAGGATTTGAAGTAGATGGACTCGAGAGATGACTGGAATGTACAGTTGGGTTCCATAAGGTGAGCGCATGACACGCATATAGAAGTCGAGTGCGAAATATGCATAGATATTGGAGAAGTTATTAAACTATGTAAATGCTGTACTTCTAACGGATGTATGCGCGCGCTTCAATTGATTCGAATGACCGAAGCTGTACAAAAATTGTATTTCAAGGGCCTTCCGGGATTTTATCGAGTTTGGAGGTTAGGATTCGAAAGGTGGCCGTGAATTCGAGCGTGAATTGATTTTGAGAATAGTTTTTTTTTTTTTTTTTGAGAGCCGGGACATGAGACAGCTAAATTTTCGAATTGGCTATATTTAGTAATTTTTGAAGAAATGTGTTTTTAGACTCGGGACACGTTTTAAAATGTAATAAAGTTTGAGAAATATGGTTTCGCTAAGTTGAGAACAGATAGGTACTTGGAGATATATTTAAATGAAAAATCACGGTTCCCAAAATACTAGCATATATTCATAAAATTTTAATATTTCAAGAAATTCTTTGTATCATTTATGTATTTTTAAAGGCAAAATAAATTATAGTTATTGCAGAGAAAAAAGTTAGAATTTTATTAAATTTTGATTTTTCGTCTACTTTATAACTCGTTGACGTTATGACATTTTTTAAATGCAACTTAAAAGCAATTCTTTGTCTAATATTTTAAATATAATGAGCAATAAGCTGTTATTATAAAGTTACACGCATTTCATGAGAAAATTCCAGATGAAAGTGAACTTAAAATGAATCATAGCTTAAACTATTGCGTCGCCATTGTATAACTTGTATGTAATAATGTAACAAAAAAACAAGTTACATTTGTAATTTAATTTTTGTAATTAGTCAGCTGCATAGTGCAAGTATTATTATTTTTTCAATGCTTCGCGATTTTATGATTTTCTAATGAGAGAAATCCACATTCTAACTTTCATATTTTTTTTGTCGACTATCTATAACCGAACTATAATCACATTGTTACCACGAAGTAAACAATCAATTATTATAACACGTCTATATAATATTTCTGCAAGGGGAAGTACTTTTCTCAGTGTTTAATATCCGGAATACGCTTATGAAGCACTGCGCAGTCGAGAACAAACTGGCTTACGAGGAAGGCTTTTTTTTTTAAAAAAAAAACTAAACTTGAGAAAGATTCTAATTGGATATGCATTTGATATTGAGCAACGCGAACCGATTAATTAAAATATCGCATGGACGATGAAATATTCAAAATTGCTTTCGTTTGAGTGGCCTCTTTTTGATAGCAATGAATTCACGTGCGTACATGAACAAGTGCAGCCGCGTACTTATCTCGAAATTGTTTCGAAATTATTTCCGACTTTAATCGCAAACAATTAAGACAGAAAGTTATTAATTTTGCGACTTGAATGCACTTTTTGCGTCAACGACTTTTTTCGCGCAAGATTAGTTTGCTGAATTTGATCAAATAATTTTATGACATAAACCGATTACTTTATAGTTAGGGCGTAATAGTCTTTTTAAGAAATTTATATTTCGTAAACGATTGCCACTTGCGTTAAGAAGTTGCGTAATCTTGCTCTCACTAAATTTGAATGAATGAAAAATTACTCTTTTACAAGTTAAATATGCTAACCGTCTCGTTAACATAAGTAAGTTTCTCTCATTGTTTAAATAATAAATCATGCAAACGAAGCAAAAGTTTTAAAAATCAATGTATATTACATTCTTTATTTTTGAATTAATTACTTTAAAATAAAAGAAATTTGAGATCAGTAAAGAACACGCGTAGTTTTATATTTTTCCAATAAGCTACGCAGCTACTCATTACATAGAAACCATTATTTCGTCAGACAGTCTGAAATTGATAAAAGAGAATTGTGGAATTTTCGTATCCAAAACCTTTAAATTATCTAATCTAAGCAACAAAAACATTTATCGAACAATACTTACAACTGTATTAACACATAAAAACATAGTGCGTAAGTGTAAATAAAAATGCGGAAAAGACGTCGGTATCTACAGTCCAGTCGGCGCTCCAAAATGGTTTTCGACGACCGGACTATCTGATGCGCATCATGTACGCAAGAATCTTCTTTTTTTCCAGGCTCACACATATTCTGTTTTGAAATACGATAAGAGCACAAAAACTTTCCCAGATAAAACGCGATATAGAGAGGCGTAAATTACAGATTCTGCTTCATTTTTTTTTATGGTTTTAACGAGGATAGCCTTAATTGGATATAGCGATGCGATCGGAAATTTATTGAAAGTGGATATTGTTTATGAAGATTGTATAATAACGGCAATCTGCGTATGACCACAAAAATACAAGGTTGGATTTATGCGTTGCTCCTTTGTTAAACTCGCCATTATTTCACAGTATAAAGCTGATTTACAGCTTTTAGTACGTTATTATAAGAATTTACGATTTTATCATGGCTCGAACGATATTCATCGAAATTGATGCAAAAAAAAAGAACGCTATTTAATAGCATTACTGAACGTATATAAAGAAACTTTATTTTATACATCAGACTTTCTTATCAATCATTTGCTATTATCATCAAGTACCTACACTTTCTTATTTCTCCCTCTCGATAAGTCAATCACCGCAATATCACAATAATCTCTCCTATATCTAAGCTGAGAGCGTCTGTACAATAATCAAACATTCCAAAAGATTCAATTCTTACGTATATCCCTTCAAGAACCTTCCAAAAACTCTTCATACACCCGTGCCATCATCACAATTACATTAACCCCAATAGCTAATTTTCCACATTACATAGTTCGATATCGCTTATGCCGCGATATCCATTCACCCAAAATAACGTACATATATACATATATATATATAGACGTATATTTAAATTGAAAATTACGGTATCACGTGGCAACGGGATGCTCCTACTCTTCGTATTACGCAGTCGCTACGTAGTAGAACGTCTCGCGGACATACGCTTAATGTATGTATACATACAACTTTACGTCGAGCATAAGATTTTTTTTGTCCTTTTCGCGCGCATTGACGAAGAGGTGATGATGCCAGTGACCGGTGATCATCGGTCAAATGACTCGTGAAACCGAGCTAACTTCAGCCTGGCCGTCATTTAAAAATATAATTATACTTGGCGCGATGGGAAAACAAGGCGAGGTTATACGAACGATTTTTTTTTTTCGAGCAACTGCAATACACGGCACACGAAAAGGACGCGACTGCCTAGGCTCTTTGTAATTGCTTATACGTGCTATATCTGTCTCTCGGTTTATGTATGTATACACGCACGTGTGTGAGTGTGTGTGTGTGTGTGTGTCGCTAGTTTTTGGGTGAGTGTACCGGGCTGAGTTAAGGACCTGACGAAATGAATCTAGTGACACTGACTGAGTGTACAACGTTTCTATTCCTGCCGGCTGTGAATGCCTCGGAGCAAGGACAGTCTGCTGTATTTTTAATTTCTTAATAATGCTGCGCTACTAAAGTATGACTTGCCTCAACAAGTCGTGGAAGCAGCCGCAGTCGTTTAAATATATTTCGATTTTTTTTTTTTTGTTGTTATTCTGTAAAACTGAAATTTTCGATCTACGCTTGACTTTGTACCGCTGCGCTTTTTTTAACGATCAATCGTTCTTTAATCCTTATAATCGTGCTCATGTATAAACATTATCTGCAGATAAGATATAGATGTAGGAAAGAAAATATAAATTTCGTTCGAGTAATTTGTTAATGCAATAAACGTCGACGTACAATGTATTAATTTACTATTTACACAATCGACGAAAGAAACAAAAATTCTCAGCAGTAAAAATAGTTAATGGCTTTAGATTTCAAATAAAAGCAGTTAATTTAATTACGAGAATGCTTTTCGAACTCTCTTATCTTTTTTGTTGTGTCTCGACAACGAAATTACCAAATCAAACAAAAGCATTTATATTTGCTTTTGTAACGCCATTCGCAAGCGCTCGAAGTTTAACTTTTATTAAAGTCCTGGCGAAGTTTTCATGCCAAAATAATTAAAAGTTCGCTGCAAAAATTCAGCTGAGCACGATCGAATGAACTGTATACAAGTGCAGAAGCACTGGAAAGTCGCGTTTTTTCTTATACTCGCAGGAAAGTTCATCGCAAGTGTATATATACTATGGCGTGTACGAGGAAAATTCACGTGTTATTATGAAAGTAATCAATACATTATCAACGGAAATATATTCACGGCTTGTAAGCACGATTGTCTTTTTTTCCACACATTTCACACGACTTAGTAAACAAAATTTGAATGAATTTGAATGATTTTCTGTAAATACTGTAAGGATCAAGGTCGAGGATAATCATTAATAGTTGCCTCTCGGTTCACAAAGAACATGAAAATCTGTAAAAACGTTTACAAAGCCATTTTTGAGTTAGTTATGAAAGTTGTTAAGGAGTAATTGTATGTGGTTACGTGGTTATGCTATTTAAGTAATAAAAAATATAAGTAGCGAATAATTGACTTGACATTGCGGTATACATAAATTTAGAAGTAAACAAAAATTTATTACTTTATGTAAACATTGACATTTTTTCAGATCCGACGCTGAAATCAGCTATTCTGAAATGCCATTTCCTTCAATCGGTAAATAATTATGACATACTATTTTTAATAAAAGTAGGCAGTCATTGGCCCAAAGTATACCAAAATTGATTACATAAAAAGTATGATCATAAAAAAAATACAGCGCAATGAAAACGAATAGTGTTTATTAAGCGTGATTTAAAATAATTGCTGATTAATTGATTTCGTAACGCGGCTGAAAGAGAATGAGGAACATACTAGTCGAGTATGAAAGAAAAATTATTGTTAACCTTACAAAATCATTAAATTACACAATAAAGTAAACATTTTAATAATGTAGCAGCATGCAACACGTGCTCTAATGAAACAATTACGCTAATACTGTTTTTCACGATGCTATCAGTATACTGTTAATGGATAAGATGTTTCCATCTCCTTTGTTAACCAAAATTGTACAAGAAAATTACCTGTAATTTCCATGGACTATAATAGTCACAATAAAACAAATAAAAGACATGGTCTTTTACCGCACTAATTTTTCAATTTTCAAAATCATCAAATGCGATTGATAAATTGCCAATCGAAGAGACCCGTGACCCAACGAGGAAACAAAAAAAAATAGACCTACTTACTTTCCACGGGAACACTAGAAAAAAAAATTCAGTACACAGAAGTTTAAAAATAAAAACTCACAGTGTAAATAACCACATTGGCGCAATTACATTGTATACACGTGGGCAAAATTAAATGTCGACGTCTATACGTATCATAATGCACGCCGGACTCTATATCCCACTCTCGAAAGCTCAGCTGCACAATACGGAAAATCATTATGCAGAATGATCGCACCTTTTTGCGCACTACTCAACCTATATAGTCATCGTTCAATTACGCTGAGCAAACCGTTAAGATCCAAAAATGAAAAAAGACGGAAAAAGAAAAAAAACGACGTGAAGGTATACTTCTGAAAAATTGATAACGTATTCAATGTCAGGCACGGCAAGGATACGAGCTGTGTAGGTGAAAAAGTGGGAGCCTTGCGAGCGATAACGACTGCCGGAGGGCGCCACGATAACACCCAAGAGCACACCTTGAGACGCAGATTTGAAGCTGGCTGATGCTCGGGATGGAACAGCTCGTCCAGTACAACAATTTTTTTTTATGGTGATTGGATTTAACATATATAGACGGTTCAGTATAGAAATTGCTCCTATAGACGGTCTGGATTATAGATTTGACGGCAGTTATTGGCGCCATCGGCTCAGGAAATGGAGAGAACGGAATGAACAATGTGTACATATAATGGGTGACTGGGGAAGGTCTACGAGGGGCTACAGTGACGCAAAGTTGACGATTATTTAATTGGTGGTACTTACGAGCTGCTGCACCAGTACAGCGCTGAGGAATTCCAAGTAGTTTCTAATTATCGAGCGATGTTTATGATAGACCAAGTCATTTTTAGACGAGAAAGTAATAACCGGCCTTGGAGAATTCACGTAAAATTGATTGTTTTGTGGCTTGAGAAATGGTCTTATAGTTATTATAAAGAAAATTCTGGCGAGACTTTTTCCAAATTAACGTTTATACAAACGGTTCATTTCGAGTTTGTCTCTCAAAACTCGTCTGAAAAATTAGATTTAAATGGATTATGTACCTTGGAAAGATTGACAAAAGAATCTACTCGAAGAATTACGTAAAGATAACACGATCTAGAACTGACGAATCACCTAATGTAGTGCTTACATTACAGTCAAAAAAGGTAAAACTAAATGTCTCGTATTCTCAAATAAGTACGAACACTGTCGTCAGACTACGTCAGTAAAAAGAGTGCATAGGTGCGCATTAAATATTCTTTATGATTGTGAGTTCTGAAACGTATCCAACTTGAGCTTTGAAGTAGCAAATGATTAATTTTAGTTGGCACTAATTGATACCTCGTAGATTAATTATCACAAATGGACAGAAAAGTTAAAAACTCTCGGATCGTCAATAAATTTGAAGTTTCACAAATTTATCTCTTTTTGTTTTTTGTAAAATAAAAGTGACGGTACATATTCAGTGCGTATAAAAATAAAGGAATAATGTTGTTGATTGATATTTCAATGCCTGAACGCGTGTCCTTTATTCTTGCAAGTAGTACGATTTTATATAATAGGAATAGACATTATTTTGAGTGTCAAAAACAAGGAGACACTCATTTCTACCATCAGCCATGAAAAGTTTCAAAAGAATATATGTTTTCTTGTCAGCAGGATGTAGGCCAAATAATAAATAAGGATACGAACCTCAACGTAACGTAGGTATTTCTGAAACTCGCGACAAAGTTGTGTGCAACGATATATAACACGAATCGTGCGGTGAATTATATCGTAAAATGATGAGTCCATCCGTTTCATTTCAGTAAAGCATAAAAATAGAAATCATCAAAGCTAATCTTAATGTGACTAAGTGGATGAGACACTATCATCTCTTCTGATGCTATGAATAAGTTAATGTCTTGAGCCAAGATTGAATAAATCGAATTAAAAAATTTTGTTCATCAAATCGAAATTAAAATTGTTAAAAGGTGAATAAGCATTCCTTATTTATCAGAAAAATAAGAACAGAGAAATCCGCTACGCGACAACATGTAGCGAGTTGCGGCTCATAGGAAAAACGAAAATGAAAAATCTTGGCTCGACTCCATCCCCGACGAAGCTGAGGGTGAATAATCCCGAGCGCGATGCTCGAAAATAGATCAATCACATAATCGACACTCAGACATTCGCACACTAACGGTTCTTTATCCGAGTTACATCAATCAAAAAATGAAAATTTAATTGATAAGTAATGAAGCCGTCCATCAACACTCGCCCTTGTTTCGTTCAATCTACGCTTTACAGAAACTACACTTTAAGATGAAAGAAGCTCTTTCATGTGGAAGAAATGGGTATAATCTATTTTTTTTAGAAAAGTTTATTTTTACGTTTCGCAAAAGCAACAAAAGCTCCGTCTATTTTTAAACGAAAATACAAATACTTTATGTGCACTACAGTTCAGCACAATTGAAACTAATCCCATTGAAGAGTTTATATTCACGCGAAAATGTCTGAAAATGCCAATTTAAGCAAAGTTCAAACAGATATAAAAAAAACAAATAATCCTTTTCAATAATAACACAATATTCAGTTCTATGGGTTGAAAACATAAATAAAACGCATCTCATCAATAGGTTGTTTTCGTTTATTTTCTTTGTGAAACTAAATTAATTAAAGTTTTAATCTTTTTACGCGAATGCTCGAAATTTATAGATCGATAGGCAACAGTATTTATACAGCTGGACAATATCAACAGTCTGGCCATACGTGGTATAATATTTACTATTCTAAGTCTGCATTTATAAAGACTGGCGAGACCCAAAATTCAAACAAAACACCTTTTTATAGAACAAGTAAATACGAAATTATCATAAAATGAATATTACATGTTAACTTACATAACATGGCGCTTTGGATAACTTATCGGTTTGGTAACTCACCTGTAACAAAAAGAAATATATTATTAGATATATATTTCATACATATACAACAAATTAATTTATAAGAATTTCAAAGATATATAAATAAAGCACTCCTGGCATTATTTAATTACATCGGACAACCCTTCAACGATTTTTGAAACCCATATACTTTCTACTTATAATTATATCTATAAATACTTTCCAGTTGCAATTCATTAAAGTATTAATCTTAAATAAGTTCAATAGGATTAAAAGTATTAGCCAAGATCAAATCAGAAATCAGTGTCATTCCAACCGATTCCAGCAGACGTTAACATGACCACAGCTTATATCATCTCGATGTACCCTGTACTTTTAAAGGGTACATAAACACTAATATCCTTCATTTATTATTATATTGAATATTCATAACGTTTCGGTAAAACCACCTGTAATCAAGTATGCAGTATAAAATCGTCTTTTATCTTCTCGTCCCTGCCCCAACAAAATCCTCCTCAACAAGCTCACACATTCGATGTACAATCGATAATCTTCAGAGTGTACGAAAATCAGTGAAATTTGATATCTCTCCCTCCCCTCTTTATCTGTTCGATATTAAAATATACCCAAGAGAGAGAGAGAGAGAGGGAGAAGGGGGGGGGGG
>UELU01147617.1:148719-182705 GCA_900490025.1 Megastigmus dorsalis
ACTAGTTTAAGTTAATTTTAAGTTTTTAGTTTTGTATAGAGCCAGTACAGCGCACAGGAAACTTTTCCTTCTAGTTGTAATTGTAGTGAGGTGCCTTTAGTTTGCAGCTTTTCTGCAAACTTCTGGCACCTTACTGTAGTAGTATTATATCATGCATTAATTGTATTATTATTGTGTGTACTCTGGTTTAATAAATAAATAAATAAATAAATGTTGCGCCATACTTATTCTAATGGCGCAAAAAGGACTCCATTTTTGGCTATCTATTTTAATTTTTATTCGATTTAAAAATGAATAAAAATGATCTTTTTACGTAAACGAATAAAATAAGCAAAACGATCCCTTTACAGAAAATTTAATAGAAAATCTTTTGTACGTTTTACAACGACATAAAATTCATTCTAAATGAAGTACTAAAGTATTTTTATTAATTAAATTTTTTTGAAGAAACGCGACTTCCATAACACGTACATTTCAACATTTAATTTCAGAACAAAATTAATTATCCTGTCGCAATTTCCTATTAAGAATCACTTTATTTCCTGGAAAATAATAGAGGCGCTATATTTCCTTTTAAAAATGAGAAAAATACAATTAAAATCTAAGAGCTTTTAATAATGAATACGCAGTAACGTTCACTAGAAATCAACATTTCGGTAAATTATATTCAACGAAAACCAGAGAAATTCGAGTGCATTTGGTTTTTCTCAAAAGTAGATAAAATGTCGTTACTCGAAAAATCCTAAAAAATAAATCGTCTAAACCACTGATAAAGTCCATCAAATCACACTCCACAATTACCTACAAACGTTTCTCTGTATAAAAAAATTAAAAAAAAAAGAAACACGCTCTTTTCGCAGAAGATTGCGCAAGAAAACAATGGCTTGCAGGTTCTTTAAGGAACTATAGATTATAACGGCGTCGTACACGAGATAACCCAGGACTTTATATAAACGGAGAAATTTGATTTGTAACGGGAATCGAGTGACTAAGCGCGAGTAAGACAAATAATATAAGAGCGAATCCTTCATATTCGCGGAAAGAGTCCTATTGCATTTGCGCGTCCAACTCCCGCGCGCGTGCGAAGGTCTTTCTCTCTCTATCCTTCTACGTTTTTTTGTTGCAATTTTACGAGGAGTAATTGGAAGAGTCGCTGTGTTTAATTGTGATTACGGCGCTTGGTTCCAGGTTAGGTCGGCTGCACCGGCGTGTCGTCTATTATCTGCAGGACGCGAAGAGAAACAGGTTGAAGCTATATTGCGTTAAAGGGTTGCGCGCTGCCAAGTTACTTTCGCATTGTCTGTCGATAAATTATCCGGCTGTCCGAGCTACATTGTACTCGCTTAAATCGAAATTATGTTTTGACGCCAGTTCGTGACGTAGGTTTGGAATAAGTTTTCGGAATAATTGTTGCTCATAATTTGAAAGATAAAAATGCAGTAAGGAAATCTTTAATCATTTTCTTTCAGGCTGTAAAACTAAAAGAAAGAACATATAAAATAGAAAGTAAATTAATATTGGTGGCGGGAAACAATGATCGATATGCAATATGTTATATGTACAAATAACATATTATTTATCGCATCACGACAGAGTATAAGCTTTATATTTTTTAAATCATTTCCGTTATTGCAGATTTCAAAGTCGTTATTTGGCATTGTTCTCGGTACTCTGCATATTTCACTGTTAATTCTGCATGGTTAATTGTTGTTTGACTTGCCAAGCAATCGAAATAAAATTAAGCTCCACTCTCGAAGAATGTCTTAATAGAAACATGTAAGTTATATAATAATATAAGTAATAAAACGAATAAGTGGAACTTTAACTATTTATATACTCATTTCACGTTGAATTCCACACATCAAAGGATTACATGTTACACAATATACAACAAATTTCATAAAAATTTCACGTTGGTAAAAAACAAATAAACTCTATAATGTCACATTACCAACAAAATGGTTCTTCCACTTTTCCAAAAGAGTGCAATTACTCAAAATGTCGATGCCGCTTGACCTTCAGGGCAAAACAGCCATCCAGTTGCATTAATCCTATATATAAATCGATCGCCTTGGAAAGGACACTTTCATCCGAATCCTTTCTAATACCGACAGAACGGAGGGAAAAAGGACGCGATAGAATCGACCTCGACGAACCGCAGACATTCTAAATCGTCCACGTGCAGAAAAGACGCGAATACCGAGAAGAGAAAAATAGGTGTATACCGGAAACTCGGGTAAACGGGGCGCGTGTGATCAAATTGTATAGTGTCTGGACATATAACTCGAAAGAAATGTCGTGTTGTGTGGTGAGAACGGATTAACTGCGACTCCGGCTTTGTGTCACTTTACGTTACATAGGAGCGAACTTGAAAATGCAAAGAGGGGTGCGAAGAGTAAACGGTGTGTAAGCTTTAACGGGTATAATTCTTTCGCTTGTACGATGTACGTTAACGATTGTGGTAATGTGTTTTTTTTTCATTTCGTTTAAATCAAAGTGACAGCTAAATGTTGCGTCGCGATGATAAAAGTCAGGGTTTTTACTGCGATTTGAGATTTATGTGCCATTTTTTTTTTATTATACAGATATAAGAGAATGCAATGGAATCACGTGGGCTGCTGTACGATCTTTACTCGCAATTAGCGAAGATCCGATTAGCATTTAATAATGCGAAATTTCATAATTCATTAAATTCTTCGCACAATCACGAACACTGTGCAATGCGAGAGAAGAAATCATAAAGTTTACATAAGAACTTTGGTGTACGAATGTATTTTCATTCGATTGCGAGGATGAGCGTTTCGCTAATTTCGAATGAATTATTAAATTCTTAGTCGTAACAGTCAATCAGAGCATAACCGAATTACTTGAAATAACTCCCTTTCGCCCCTTTTAGCTTTGTGGTCCTTAATTAACCAAAAGTGCGCCCAATGTCCTTGCAGTATTTTATATAACCGCACTCACTCGACGAATCAAGACGTATCCAATTCGATCGCCAAGGCCAAGCTACAAGACTCTGCACTGTCTTCTTTATGTAACGATATATACACGCACGTTCAGCTTCACCACCGAACAATGCTCATCCCGTTCGCACGCAAAAAGAAAAAAGAAAAACCGGTTTTGTTACATCGCGTATATAAAAGAAGTAAAAGTAATAGCTTCGATGGAATTGTTCAAAGTCACCTAACGGTAATAGCATTAAAGCCATTGAAGATCGATAGCTTGAAAGAGCCAGACAAGGAAGAACGGCTCGACGGACCTTGGACATTAGACTCCGAGACGGCTAAAGTCTCGATGCCCAGTGTGTTTGCATTTTTTTTCCTCTCTCATTTTGAACTGTCGCCGATTACATGTGCGTGGTGTGTACCTTCAGTGAATTCAGGCGGATGTATTGCGCAGTTTCGAAAAGTTGGACTTTGAGCTGAGACGCGTTGCGGAAGATGAACGCGGTCCAAACGTCATTGAGTCGTTTGTCGTTGGGTTAGATCGTTATAATGATTCGGCTGTTTTTTTTTTTTGGGGGAAATCATAATTAAGAGTGAGTTATAAGTTTATTTGTCTTGTTAGTTTATCACGAGGTGTCGAGTGTGTAAAGAGATGATGTATTAAGTGTAATTGAGCTAGGAATGAAATAAATCATGCGTACGGCAAAACAGATTGTAGAATGCAATTCAGGTGATAAAAATATGATGGATGTTCAATCGTCAATTTTGCAAAACTTGGATGATTAGCCTATTACCGCTTCGATTATCGCGACGTTACGATTACTTTACGCCTTTTATTAGGATTATCATCGATGACAATGCGAAATACAAATGATTCTCACGAAAAAAAAAGTTTATCGTCGGAAAACAAGAAAACATTGGAAACAATGAATATTCATGTGGCTTGTAACAACATAAGTTGAATAATGTTTGCGACATCGCACACTTTTTTTTTTTCATTACGTATTTAATTACATCACGACGATAAAAGAAAAGTTTTGAAAAATTTCTTTGCTTACATTATGACTGTGTGTGCTTTTTCATCTGAGCGACTCTCAAAGTACATAGCAGGCCGAAGTATTAAGCGTATATAAGTCTTCAGAAAAATGCGACATGTACAATGTTGTGCATCCGTACGAAATTCTTATGAGAAAACTGTTCGGTGAAAAGTTGGTAAAAGAAATAACCATATAAATGTGAAGAGTTAAATTGAGTGCTTCTTTCAACCTGGAAAGAATCAGTTTTATTTTTGTTTAGACGTAATATAGAAATTATTGTATCATCCCTAGTAAAATAAGAATACATAATAACAAGTGAACAAGATAAATATAATAAAAAATTATTTATTTCATTCATCTATATACACACTCATTCTCGAATTTCATCGCGCAATAAACGAACTTTCCCACAAAGAAAACAAAGGATTCATCGATGCATCATTCAGCGCTCGTGCTTTTTCCCCGAACAGTATATATAAACTTTTACAGCCGTTCGGTTTATTCACAAACGTATAAGATAATATCGAATCACTGGCAAAACAAGAAAACCAAGAGATTTTTCGGCATGCGCGGGAGATTAAGCACGAAGATCAGCTGCTGCAAGCAATGCGCACCACTGCCTCTATCCGTTCTAATTTCAGAGTGAACGAACTCGGCATTTTGCTCTCGCAAGGTCAGTTAAACCAGACCCACAGGGCAACAGCAGCAGCCGCTATGCTACTGCAGAGATCGCGTGCGCCGATGAACTTGCGCGCGAGCTACAAAGTTTTCAAAACACGCACATATAACAAAGTTTCGGAATGACAGTGTCAAGAGAGAACGGGGAGCGCTTCAATGGGCAACAAAAGAAATTGCGTTCTGTGCGCCTTGTATATACCTGAAATACTATAGTTTATTTTTGAGTGACTGCCCCTTTCATTGCTAAATGTATTGTAAATTTTAAAAATAGTAATGCTGAACCGTTTAGGGTATTTGTTATAACGGTAAATAAAACTTTGTCACATATTCAGTATTTTAGGGTGGAAAATTTTTATCTCCAATAAAATAATTCAAAGTGCATAATAAATGTAAAGTAAATATTTGACGCCCTCAAAATGAATAGTTACTTTGACCAAATAAACGTTTTTCACTCTAAAGTATTTAGTATGTGTTCAACTGAATATATAATACAAGGACAAAAATGTAAAGACAAGTATCGAACCAATCAATCGAATTGTCTCGATTCAATTTCCAATTTGGCGTTTCGTCTTTAGCATTCGCAACTTCTCAACTATAGAGTACCGTAAAAAAAGGGTGAAGGAAAATGGTTTTACTGTTCTTACGTAGGCACACGCGAGGTGTAGATTGTTTTTTTTTTTCATCGACCAATACACACTGCGCTTAGCATTTCGTAATATTCAATAAATTCTAGGCCATTCATATTTCACGGCAACTACAGGCCTCGGTCGTAAATAACTTATCTTTTGTCATAAATGCAAACGTTTAATGGGCACTCGTGACAGCATCGATATACCCTCTCGAGTGAAAGCCGCGGACTGCAAAACTTGCACGATAAATACCGCCTTTACACTTACATAGGCGTCGTCTAAAACGTCGCCTCTGAGATAAAGATCAAGGAACGATTCAGCTGTCGATATTATTCACGCGTCACCTTAATTGGCCGACTGCAGTGCGCCGCGTGACTCACGAGAACATATATCTATTCGTTAAATTCGCGAGCGCGTTATATTTACTCCAAAATATATATATATATATATATACGGTTTGGATATTTTTGCAGGTTCGTTTATACGAAAATACACCGATTGTTTTCCAGAACTTTGTCGATTATCCGACGAACAAGAGCAGCGCATCATTGGACCATCGAAAATAGACTCAGCGACGGTGGTCAGCTTTTTCGGGAAAACGTCTGTGTGTATTTATCCGCAGAGGTCTTTACCGAGAAACGCTGGAAAATATTGACCGCCGAATCGATCGTTGATCTTCATAATGCCGCTATACTTATACCGCGCGCGACTCTGGCTTTAGAGATGCATTAGGCGTCGAGTGAGTTTATCGTTTTTGTTTTTCCGCGCCTATTTATATCCCGCTTCGAAATAAGACTATATTATGGCCATTACTGGGCGCTCTCTTGGCCTTAAAAATGAACACTTTATCGGCTAAACAAATTTTCTTTTTGCTGCTCTTTTATCTTAATTAGATTAAAGCTGCTTTTCGTACTTATAACCTTATACGAGCTGGATGTTGCCGAGTTGAAAAACGCATTACTTACAGTACTAAACATCGGAGATTGCTATCTTAGCACTTTCGTGTATTAACTTATGGAATATCAGCCGCGGAGATAAGGTGCGGATCGCTAAAACTATTATTTAACGATAAACAACAGTTGTAAGATATGTAAAAGTATATAATACTTGCCCATAGGCCATGCATGACCGAAATTCTTTCGAGTTCCCGGAATAGCTGAATATCGTTTCTCTAGCGTAAACAGTGGCTTTTATCAGATTCCAATATTGCGACTCATTGTGAAACGAGGAAGAGAGAGAGAGAAAAATTCCCCGGTTTTAGTCATCTCTGGTCAAATGGTTTTGTCAAGTGAGAGTTGCGGAGAGATGCGCAGTTACAGTGGAGGGTCGCAAAACCAATATTATGAATGCACTGTTCCCGATATATATATATTCTTGGTGGCCGAACGTATGCATGTATATCTGCAAATTCGAATCTCCGATCGAGTCTCATTCGGGCACACATTGTGGAGTGAACTTCTTTCAGGTATACATGAAGTTGCGGTGACGAACTGCAGCGGGCCAAGATCCTATATATGTTACGTGTTTTCGTGGAATCTTCCTTCTTTGTAACGATTACTCCACGTATACGTTTTTTGCGACGTTTGGGTGGAGTACGAACGGTCTTCGGCGAAACCTGCCGGGTTTATTGTTATAAGTTCCTCTTTTGAAAATTCATTCTAGTAACGCATCAAATTGTTTAAACAAACAGTGAAATAATTTTTCTAACACTATATGTAAAAATAAGTAAATTTAAAATAAATTTACGCTACTGTGTGACAACTAAACAATGACAAAAACATTGAAAATGATGATTTAAATGAAAAGAGATATTTGTTATAAAAAAATCGTAAACAATTTCAATCAAGCACATACATATACATTATATTAACTAAAAATATATAATCTTTTCAATATCAGTGTCATTTCAACATTTTTCATCGCTCAAATTCATTGAAAAAATAAACTACATATCTTATCCATAACACAAAGCTTATTAGATTGCATGATATATTGTAAATCAATCAAACCGTGCATAATGTAAAAAAAAAACAATGAAACAACAAATTGGCAGATCAATATAAAGCGACGTCGCATCGATTAAGATATTCTTACGAAACATTTAAATCCACATGGACATTTGCATGCTGGACACAACATCGCCACTTGCATATAGATGCGAAATGGAAATGTAATTACGCGTCGCGGGCATCTTTTTTTTACCCGGAACTATCGAGAAAGAAAAAGACTCTTAGAGACAGAGAGAGAGAGAGAGAGGGGGAAAAATAACTGAGGTCGTCTACTTCTTTACCAAAAGCAAACAGATGCGTAGCTCAAGTCGAGAATAGATCGCGTGCGCGGTAGTCGCCGAAATGTAAAAGAGAATATAAGATGCATTCAGATGCAACGGAAAAAAGATAATAGTTTACTTTCCTACCGAGAAATAAGTCCATCATTTATTAAAAGTACCATCAACGTAGCGAGTCGGTTACATTGTAACAAAATAGATAAACGTTTCCTTTGATAAATCGTTGTAATATCGCCACTTATGGACAGCGACGACAGTAAATTACGTCGCATATATAAGTGTGTGGAGTTCCATTAAGAGGTATATAGAAAAAATTACTTTTGCGTGTGGCGAGCGATTATAATTATTTACAAGAGTCGTTTCTCTATGTACCTTTTGCCTGTTATATATACTTTGATATGCACGACACAAAGTCAAAGAGAGAAAATGTCGAGCGAGGGAGGAAGAGAGAGAAAAAAATAAGCGATTTCTTTCCATTGTCCACAGATATATATACATTGTCGCAATTATTCATCGATAATTGCGATGTAGAGAACATCCAACCCTTAGAACTTGCCTTTATATATTTTTTTGACGTCCAAGATACAATATGTTCCCGGGGTAGAGATGGAAAAACTGACGTGGCAACGACTTGTGGCATAGCTAATGAGCCTCGCAGCAATTGCAATTTTTATCGCTGCAATTACAACGTACAGAGAGAATATCTGAAAATAAACTTGCGTTTTATCCTATGCAAGGCGCCTTTTTTTTATTACTTCCATAGGAATACAAATAAATGCATGCATTTGTGTACATGCGTTCGAGCATGCGTAACATCGATGTGTGCATGCATAAAGCAATGATTTATTTTCAGCACCTGTATATTTTCCAGCTCTGGTTTTTTTTTGTTATAAACCACGGCGAATCCGAAACAATGAATGGGTGCCACGGTATCTATTTGTGAAGCGCCGACGCCTATTTTCGTCAAAGAATGCCGCGTCACAGGGATCACGAATCAGGATGGCATGCGCTGGACGATTATCCCAAGGCATATCGTGATATTCTGTTTTAAAATGCAATTATTAAAATCAATGATGAACTAGAATTTTATTTTTATTGCGGACTCTCAAGAATTTTTTTTGTTTCAGCAATAATAATTGTTAAGACTGCTTATCTTTTGAAATTTACAATAATTATGGTTGTAAGTACCATGATCATAGTAGCTGTTACGAGTTAATTTTGAAATATATATCGTTACGTGAAGAAGATTGCAAAGAATTTTTTTTTTATTAACATTACTATTATTATTCGAATAAAAATGAGCAGCATGTGTGAACTAATCAACTCATTCTGGAATGATACTCAAGAATAGTAAATAAAATGTTATTCTTATATAAATAAATAAATTTATGGAAATTTTTATCCTTTACATTTTTATAAAACACATTATGTATTATTGTCAATATCACATTACATACAGATAATTACAAGCTGTGAATTTCCCTTGTATACATGCGGTTTTAAAATATAAGAATATATATTTTTATACAGTTTTATATTTAAAGCTATAGGGGATTAAATTAACTTGGTCATTACACGAACTTTAGTGCCAGATAAAAAGATGCGTTTGTGCAAATAGCAACTAATATAACTCTAAGAAATCTAGGTAACATGCAGGAACAGCTTTTACATTTAGAAGTACGTATTTTTGCACATGGGCTAAATTTCACCTCGAACCTAGTTCAAAATTGCATTTTGATTTATGACGTCCGTCTGTGGTGTATTTATACGCCTCCGAGTTACGTGTCCAAGCATTCTTTCCTTCTATTATTACAATAGTGGATATAAATATAAAATACCACTAATAAAATACTCACTGCTACAAGATCACACAAAACATTAATAAAACTCAGCATACGCGTGAAGCATTTCAAAAAAACTCCGAATAACATGGCGAACTTATCGTAAAAGCGTAAAAGCACATCGAAAACTATTTTCAAGCATAGCTCGATAAAAACGAAAGGTGCAAGCGAGACCAAACGTTGAAAGGAAATGCGCAGTCGTGAACATATTTCTAATGGATTCTCGCAAGGAAGCGCATATTGTATTTTATTGAGAAGGCAAGACTAGGCCGACGAGTTGGCTTTCCAAAGATCCGCATGCATAAGTAAGATACCTTGCGGTTGATTTACTTGGTATTATAGATAAGGTAAGAAACGAGAAGAACTGATCCACCTTTTTTTCGACCCCGAACGAAAGACTTTCTCCGGGTGAATTATTGATAAGCGCAAGAGAAGAGAAAAAGAGAAATGCAGCTACGTTGACGCAGTGCTTCGAAACATACATTTCCTTTATCGAGTGCATTTCGTTACTCCATCTGAACAATAAGTAACGATTGTTCCAAATGATGAGTAAACATGTAGTGTATAGTGTATAGCGTATAACAATAACAAATAACGATAGGATGAAGGAAAACCTCGCACCGATACCCTTTAACATCCTCAAGTTCTGCGGTTGGTGGCGACCAATAATCTGGACCGATTCGCGTAGATTGATCTACAATGGCTACACTGCTCTGATGCTGGTTGTACTGGTAACCATTACAATGACGGTGTTTATTGGCGTTTATCAGATGCCAGTTACCGATGATATGTTTGCTGAGAATATCTTTCTCATGTTTGCTCTCATCAACTCAGTTTTCAAAGCATCCAATGTTCTGATATCGCGTCAACGATTCCTAAAGATGTTGGACTTGGTCCACGCTGAAAGATGGCATAAGCTCCGCAATCCTGAGGAAATTGAGATTCGTAATAGATACAATAAAACTATAAGGTCTGTTCAAACACATTTACCTACTAGTGCACACATAAAAGTTTTATTATTCGTACTACCAACACTAAAAGCAATTTCCACAATGGCGTATGATAAACGTAACTAATTCTTATCAACGCATTGCGAAAAGAAATTCATGTAACATGTAATTATTTTTCAATAATAAGAGGAGTATCCATAAATAGTTACTAACAATAAGTCACTGACTCTCTAGAACATCTTGAAAAAAATACCTAGCATTGCAATCATAAATACCTCATTTTTCATTCAATTTATAAAAGACATCACTTAAAATTGATAATTATGCGTTGAGGCACCTTCATTTTGGCGTTCATTATTATTATTTTGCTAGGTAAGTAGCCATTCTTCTTACTGTAGTCCCGTAAATAAAGTTTCATAAATACCTAAATTTTTATCTATTTATTTACTGTTTAAAACGATGATGTAGACAGCGTTGTGACGTAACACCTAATATAGGTTACATAAATTTCCTTTTTAGGTTAGAATCTTTTGATTATGTGATGTGCAATGTTGAATGTAAAATTTTTAATTGCAAATATACAAACAATTCAAGATTGGTGCTCATTTATTACACAATAATTAAGGAATCATATATTTTTAGTGAAACATCCAAACATTGTGTGCACTTGAATTTCTATAACCGATTGTGATTTTTCTTAGAAAGATCAGTGTTTATTTTACAACCGCAGTCTTCATCGCGATAATACTACGAGTATTGGCACCGATACTAGACCTGAGTGGAGAAATAAATTTGCCAGTTCACGCTTACTGCCCCTGCGACATCATGAAATCAGGCTGCTACTGGTCTTTGTATTGGCACCAGGCGATCGGGACCGGCGTAGCCACATTGACACACGCAGCCAAAGACTGTCTGATATCGGCACTCTTGTTGCAAACCTGTTCTCAGCTGGAAATCTTGAAGCATCGATTGCTGAGTATCGTAGAATTATGCGAAGACGCAAAGAATCGGAATGAAGCAGCCGAACACGTTGCGTCACTGGAAAAAAAACTCGTAACCGAGTGCATTCAAGATCATAAAAGTATTTTCCAGTTAATTATCGTTTCACGAGAATTGTTTATCATATTAATGTAGATCATGACAGCGACTATTTACGTATTAGGTTTGCCAACATTCTGAATGAAAGCCTGAACGTCATGTTGTTTGGACAAATAGCTGTGACAATCCCGAATTTATGTTTGAGCATCTATCTACTGTCCAAGCAGAACATTGCCAGTATGGACTTCATGATGACCACCCAGTTCTTCTCGGCAGTCGTGATCGAGCTATTCTTTTTTTGTTGGTATGGAAACGAAGTGACATTGAATGTAATTTTAAAATTGTCGGAATGTTTTGGAACCGAGTGACCGTGAGATAAGTATGAATAATGCACTGATAAATCTCTCACTTTTTCTAGAGTCTTGACGTCGAGAATGCAATTTATGAAATGGACTGGACAACACTAACAATGAATTCTAGGAAAGAATTATTATTGATGATGTTGCGATCATCGAAACCAATACTCTTTAGAATAGGACCAATAATGAACATGAATATTGACTCGTTTTTGAGCGTAAGTTGAAAGTACTATGCACAGTATTACTAATACACTATGTTTAAAAAAGTAAGTTGTACTAAAAGTATAAACTGTTTTAGATAATGAAAACGTCGTACTCCGCTTTCAGCGTTTTACAGTCTACGAGAGATTAAACAATGAGCATATGTAACTGATGTGATTATAATGAAACATAGTAATGTATAAAAATTGATCAAAATATATTTCTTTAAATACATATACATTCAAACGTTTTTGTCTTCATTCTACGTTATTTTTTTTTTTTTAATTCTGGTACGACTAAAGTACATACATTAAGCACAAGAGACAAAACTCTACTACCTTGTCCCAAATGGTCTATAGCGAAACATATGGTACGCAGTCGCGTAAATGTTGTACAGTATGCATGATACATTTTCTTACGAATTCATCAAAACGCTAACTTTTAATGGTGCAATTCACAAAGTATTAAGAATTTATCGGCAGGGGAGTGCTCACTTATCACGCAAGCAATTGAGTTAATGTTCCTTTTAGATGCCTACATGGATTTTACCATCATTTTGTTGAGTTACTTTTTACTTTCAAAGGTTTCGTATCGTATGAATTATTGACTACGATATTTATAGGTTGTACACCCGAAGCTTTCTGCGCGTTAGAGTGGGGGCAACGATGATGACAGTTGTGAGAGAGCATTTCTTGAGTTTCGATCAACGAATCCGTATTTTCAAAGTTAAAAGATAGTCTACTTTGGTCCGTGGTGTCTAAACTAATACATGTTACTTGTAAATCTGTGCAATGAAATTTCAAGATAGCATTGAATATCAAGTGTTGCCGATACCATTTACGGTATTGACGTTATGTGGAACCTGGTATCCAGAAAATTGGTCAGACAAAGACAAACGTATTTACAAACTATATACGATAACAATATTATTTTTGGGTGTTATTTTGTTCACGGAAATGCTTATAAAAATTGTTATATCTACGCGAAATGGTGATTATAATTTAGAAAATGTATTTGCAGAAATAGTTTTTACGGTTGGTATTTATAAGAAAGTAAATATATTGTACTATCGAGAAAAATTGTTCAATTTTATTAGAAAATACACTAATAATGAATGGTGCAAGCCGCAAAATTTGACAGAAATTTCTATACATGTTAAAATTCAATCAGAAACTAGGTTTGTAAATCAATAACAGTACGCTAGAATATATTGAAAAAATTTAAATTTACAATAATTTCATTATAGATTGGTAACATATATGTATACTGGATTTATTGGAGTATCCATTCTTCTTAGATCTGTTACTCCAATAATAGAAGCTAGAACTTTTCTAATTTTACCATTAGATGGATGGTATCCGTACAGCGTGGAAAATTCCTTTGCATTTTGGTTAACATATTGCCATCAAATAGTTAGTGGAGTAACGCTCACGTGCATGCATCTCAGTACCGATACCTTGTTTGTGGGACTGCTAATGCAGATGTGTTGTCAATTGAACATTTTAAAACACAGACTCAGTGAGTTTGGTAAAATTTGTGATAGTAAAAATATTAAAAGACCAGTAGTAGGTAACGATGAATTGATTAAAAATATAATTGCACAACGGGTTTGTGAACATGAGAGTATTTACAGGTATAATTTTTTTTGGCATATTCATCTAAAATCAAAACTTTATTTAATTAATATAACACATCTTTTTATCTAGATTTGGAGACGATTTGCAAGAAACTTTTAAGCCAATACTGATGGGTCAAATGGTTGTAGTTGTACCGAGTCTCATTATAAATGTGTACTTTCTTTCTGTATACACTGATAGATTAAACTCGAAATATTTTACAACCTTCTTTTTTGCTCTTGTTTCAGTAATGCAAATTTATATGTTTTGTTGGTACGGAAACGAAATTGTTTTAGGAGTAAGCATATCCTCATAATAGAAAATACAATAAGAATATGATCAAATTTCATTTGAAGTATATGCTTACAGAGTGAAGATGTTGGCGAAGCTTTGTATAACTGCGACTGGACTGCTTTTAATCAGTCTACTAAAAAAATTCTCTTGACAATAATAACTAGAACATCAAAATCAATCCTTATATCAGCTGTTGCTGCTATTCCATTGAATATAGATTCTTTTATAAAGGTAAGCCTAGGTCAAAAATAATTATCATTAATATCTGTATTAAATAAAAAAAATTATATTTTTAGATAATGAAAACGTCATATTCCGCATTTAATCTTCTTCAAAGGACTGCAGCTCAATAGATAATATATTTATAATATGTATATTTTTGTGGTTAAAATTGAATTTTCACTTCACGCGAAGAATGATTTTCTTTACTTTTTGACCTGAAAGATTGAATACGAAGCGTATGTGAAATGTACGCGAAATTTGAAGTAAAATATAGTATTTTGAAAAAAATTTAATGTCAGCAACCAAAAATAAAGATGATCACACATTTTTTATATCTTCAAGATCATCTTTGGATAAAAGACTGCATAATTAGAGATAAATGTCACTACAATTGTTTTTAAGCTAGTGCGTGGGTTTTGTTCTTTTAGATGCACATATTTCTTGCGCAAATACTACTGATTTTATCATCTTGACATAACAAAAAAGAATATATATTCAGATAATAGCAACTTCCCTCCACGCTTAAGTATAAGAAAATAGAAAAAAATCAATTTGTTAAAAATACGTTATTTGTTAATTGGTATAGACTTTTTAAATCGCGTATTAAGAGGATTTTGTTTATTTTCTGTATACTCGTTAAAAGTTATTAAAATCTTATAAAATTAAAAAAAAAGGAATTATTTAATCTTTTTACAGACTTTTAATGTGACTTAAAGTGATTAAAGATAATCACTAAATAAGTTTATCCGTTGCAATGCATTACGTATACAAATATTGCGATTTTTATTTGTTCGGTAAGTATATAAAGGCTTAACTTATACTTTATTTGAGTGTCTTATTTAATTCATTCCATTAACCGATGTTCTTAATCGTCAATTTAAAAAGTGAATTGTAAAATCATTACCAAGATAAGATGAATAAATAAAGATGTTGGGCCTCGAGATTGAGTGTAAAGAAAATCCAGTATAAAATATTGATCCTAGTTAATTAAAAACCTCCTATATAAAAATATATGTATATACACGACCTCTGACATTGTGCTGATGTATTTACTGTTTATATTACTTATCGAAATTAAATAAAAAATTTGGCATTTAAGTAAGTGTAGGTAGTTCTGTGAAGTCTGAGCAGATGTAGATAAAAAAAATTCGTTTAATGTAAAATTAACTTAATTTGAATAAAGTATTTAATTTGATACATCCATTGGGACAGAAAACATAAAACACAAAAATTTGGAACAGTTGTAAAGTGGTAAATAGCATATTAAATTCATATTGCATAAATGTATATTCCACATAAGTGATTATTACAGTTGTTAGAAGCTGAACATGCTTCTTTTATCATGTTACGTTTAAGGAATACATTTTATAACAGTGAGTCAAATGGTATGGAAAAATTAACTCGTTACTTCCTAAGACATTTTATAATCGCTTTTTTATTTGAAAACTAATAAAATCCCATAAATCTGTCTGGAAAATATATTTTCTTGTGTGAAAATACCACGATATTTTAGAGTCTCAGAAATTTTTACTAAAAATTTTGTAAATCTAACTTCAGTTACTGAAAAATTTGGCTTTTATCACTTTATATTATTCGAAAGACCAATAAAATCTGGATAAAATCACCACCTATGAAGTAACGTGTTAAGCTGTTTGTAAGCTTAAGTATATATTTGAGTGCTACAGATATATGCAATTTTTATTTTTAAAATCATTATTTACTAAAAATAGTAAATTTTTAAATTAAATAAAGTGTTTGGAATATTTAATGTACTCATAATAGTTTATTTTGGGTAAAAAATAAGAAAATGGTGAAAAGAACTTATTAATGTAATGCCTAAACGATTTGGTCTTATTTCTCATAGTTTGATAATAAATATTCCATACATCTGTGACAAATTATTCAAATTGGTTATTTTTATTGTTTTCTTACCTGATATTATTGCTCTAATCTTACGGTATATCTTTAGATGTTCATTCAGATTTGACCAACCTACTATTAATCAGTTGATACTTTTGTATAAGGATTCGTATTTTGATATTTTTACAGTGTATAAAGGAATTTCTATAATTATTTTGGACATTCAAATAATGTCCTTAACTGTGGAATTTTTTAAAAATAATCAATTGTTTCTGCAATACTGCGCACAATAATACTGCTTACTGTAAGTACAAGATATAAAACTGAACTGACTTCTTCAAAATGTATTCGCAGGAGACATCAAAGTGCGCAGTCGCGTATCCGGTGATAGATTCTGTTGCGAATGCATTGAATATCTGAACTTTTAATAGTGTAATTGATAAACGATTAACAATTCACCAGAAGGGGACAGGTTCTGTGACACGCAAGTAGTGCATGCAATGTACATATGCTATTTGTACATAAGGGTAACAATCATCTGCCGTAATATTTTTCACTTTAAAAAGGCTAGTGGCAGGTAAATTATTAATCTTGATATCGATAGGTTTATTTTCTAATCTGTTAATGATAAGAGTGGGGGCAGTAGTGATGGCAATCGTAGTAAAATCGTAGTGGTGGTGGAGTTTTCATCAGACAATTGTTAAGTTGAAAAATTGAGAATATAGCGAATGTAACTTAGAATTTTAACTATTGTGCATGTTTGTTTTACAATTGTACAATGAAATTTCAAGATAGCTTTGAATATCGACTTTTACCTATACCTTTTACTGTACTCACACTATGTGGGACTTGGTATCCAGAAAACTGGATGAACGAAGAAAAACGAATATATAAATATTTTTCAATTACTATACTGTCTCTTGGCATTTTGTTATTTGTAGAAATGGTTGTCAAAATTGTTCAAACACGTGGTACAGATGAATTCAATTTAGAAAATGTATTTGCGTCAATGGTTTTTGCCATTGGGGTGTACAAAAAAATTAGTATACTGTGTACTCGACAAAAAATTGTGGATTTCATTCGTGACTATACTAATAATCAATGGTTCAAACCGCAAAACTTGATCGAAATAACGATTCATGAAAAAATCCAAACTGAAACGAGGTTTGTAAATCATTAAAACTTACAAATAAATTCATAAATATTATTTGGGGCATTTGTTGTTTTTCTAACAAAATTAAGTTATTTTATAGACAAGTATCGATTATGTATGCTGTTTTCATTGGAATAGCAGTATTTCTTAGATCAATTATACCAATATTAGAAGCTGGAACATTTATAACTTTACCACTAGAAGGATGGTATCCTTACGAAGTGAACAACTTCAGTATATTTTTGTTAACGTACTGTCATCAAATTATTAGTGGAGTAACTCTGACATGCATGCATCTTAGCACTGATACTTTGTTTGTCGGTCTACTATTACAGATGAGTTTTCAACTAAACATCCTAAAGCACAGACTAAGAGAGTTTGGGAGCATGGAAAATGATAAAAATGAAATTATGGCAAAAACAGATAATGAAATGTTTTTGAAAGCACTGATTGCACAACGTGCTCGAGAACATGAGAGTATCTATCGGTAAACACGTATTATTTTATTCTAACTTTAATGCTTTGATGAATGATTATGAAACCTTTTATATCAAGGTTTGGAGAAAACATGCAAAAGATTTTTAAGCCGATTCTTATGGGTCAAATGATCGTTGTTGTTCCAAATCTGATGATAAACATATATTTTCTTTCTGTGTATAATGACAGATTGAATTTGAAATATTTTATGACGTTCTTTTTTACCCTAGTACCATTGATGCAAATTTATATGTTTTGCTGGTACAGCAATGAAATTTTTTTAGGCGTAAGCACAGATTGATGTTTGATATTGTTTTTGGTCATTGGGTACACTGGATATATTGATGATCAATAGTTTTTTTCAGAGTATAGATGTTGGCGATGCAATGTATGCATGCAACTGGACTGCTTTCAACCAGTCCACAAAGAAAACTATTCTAACAATAATAACTCGTACATCATACTCGATTCTTATAACAGCTGGTATTGCTGTTCCTCTGAATATAGATACCTTCATAAAGGTAAGTTTAGCTTATAATTATGATTAGATGATATATGTAAGTGTTACATTGAAATCTATTTTTAGATAATGAAAACATCGTATTCTGCATTTAATCTTCTCCAACAAACTACTACTCATTAGAAGTGCATATCATAAATATATTTTTATAGTTCAAGAATATGTTCATAAAACAGTATAAGTGACGTTTACAGTCGAATCTCTTGTTAAACAATAGCCTACATTATTTTTGACAAATGATCGCAATAAGTTATTGACCAAGCATCATTTATAATACAAACTTTTTTCATCATTTATGTAACATGGGAGACAACTTTGATTTTGAAGAAAAAAAATTAATGTGATATTTTTTATCGACACATTGTTATCGATGTTTAAATCATTTTAAATCATCGATGTTTAGATCAACTTTAATCTATACAGTTCGAAAGAGAAATTCTAATACAAACGAAAATTATCATTCCATTAATATAAATTTTTATAAAAGTACTAAATGTTCAATTTTAACATTCGATTACCTATTTCAGTAATAGCTTTAATTTATTTAATATGTTAATTATTGCTCTATTCATACTATTTTATTCAAATATATACATATATATATATATATATATCATTATTTCAACTTTTTGAACTGATTTAAGTAAAAGGTTTGGATCGATGAGCTGACTTTTTCTTCTTGCAACAGAACCGAAGATATATTGGGAGTATATTACACGAAAACTATCGCTAAATCACTTGCATAATCAAGCGTTTAAGAAATACGAAGAACTCTAGCAACAAAGAAATTTCCACATATCATTAAAGGTTTGTGAAACCAAAGATTATTCTTTTCTTCAAACGATGTTATGGAAAATAATAACAACTATCGAGTATCTACTTATGCGCTTGATGTATTTTGCTGCGTAGGGATTCTAAAGCTATTAGATGCATTGGAAGGTGTACATGAATATGATTGCCGTGAAAGCATATTATCGATACACATTTGCGGTTTCTCTCTTCCTCATAGCACTGCAAATAGGTATGTACATATTTCATTGTGGATAACCGTAAAATGCAAAATATTAAAGTTTTAGACTTTGGTACATCGCTTGATTAATACGATAATACCACATGTCTTTGCATTCGTATCATTTGTGAATGCGACTTGTAATAGGGCTATGCTAAGTTATGCAAGTTTGAATGTAGGTAAATCTGCTTTCAATCCATCTAGACTCGACGATCATAATCTTGGAACTCCGGTGCATTCCCATACCCTACGTAAACCCGGCGTATATTGCCATTATACGTTCTTGCTTTAACGTGCACTTAGCCCTGATGTACAGTAGTACTTAATAATAATGGAAGGTGACAATAATCTTTATTCAATTTCTGTAAAATTTAATTTACAGTGGAATTCTATTAATTGTAAACGATGATAAACTGTATTGAAAATATTAGAAAAAAATGAGTTCCTTCTTGAAAACATTTAAAAATGTGAGTTATTATCTTCACTATATACATTTGAGCTTCATCGAAAACTACACAATGTCCTCTTACTTCAGGGTGGTCAAATTGCCAGTTAGTAAGAGAGAAAATGAAATGGTTCCTTTGATAGTTAGATGCATATCATTTATATTAGTATAAAACCTGCATTCACCTGCAGAAATATAAATTTGCAGTTAATTAATAGAACTATCTACTTGATTTCAGTAAAATATTTTGTTGATATTGAATGTATCAAATGCAAGAGCTCCATTGACATAATAATCCGTGCTGCTATGATAAATGATACAAGAAATCTTTATCATGCATGACTTCATCTGGACCATGTATATTAACACGCATGAACCAAAGCATAAGAATTTATAAATTATACATGACATGTATGATTATATATGAATAATGTACGAAGAGTTATTGTCAAATATAATCATGTATGAGTAGAACTCGTATTATCTTTTCAGGATCATTAATAAGCCATGCATAATATTGTCCGTAATGGATATTCGTATGGCTAGAAAGATCTAGTATTATTTGGCAAGTTATTAGATGCCAGTGACTACTGTCAACTCGTACATATTTTCTTATGGGTTTTGGAAATCATAATCTTAGTCGATTTTCATTCAATCATTCTTTAATTTTAAATTATTTGCAAGGAAACGCTTATTGCTTAATTTGTTTGTTCATAATAATTTAAAATTAAAGCATAATTGAATGAAAATTGACTAAACTTATGATTTTCAAAACCCATAAGAAAAGATGTAGAGTTGACTGTAGTCACTAGCCAAATCTAGTAAGTTACCAAATAATATTAGATCTTTCTAGTTTCGTACAGATATTCGTACGGACATCTGCATTATTGCAAACGCGGCCAGTAAAACAGTTTTATCTGTAAGTGCAGCTTGAATGCAAGTTCTTGGTCCAAGTGTGTATGATCGTTTTTATATTGATTAAAATGAGTAGGAAAATCTGGATAAAATCTAGACAAATATTGATATCTTATCGAACTTTATCCACACTTTCAAATCATATAGAATCGATATATTCTATAATAGATATGTGGAGATATTATACGGGAAAACTTTAGAACTTAGTGAATGACAGTTTTTGTTATATCTCTAGAAATATATAAATATACAAAGATGTATTTTAGACTTAAAACTTATTAGTATCCCTATTTGATTATTAATAGTTCGGCGCAATTTATATCTTAAATTATATTTTTTTCTTCAAACAGAGGTTTTTTAGTAACTTTACATCAGTTCTTCTTTTAAAATACGATAGATGCAGTTATTATTTGTTTACTTCTTAGAAAGGAACCAGCAATAGAAATTGTGCACATAATAACAACCATTGTGACTAGTATGAAAGATCTTACGAAACTGATTATGAAGGAAAATAACGCTTGCCTGCGAAAAGCAGTGCGCAGTCGCGCCAGAGAAATCATGAATATAACTTACTAATTCAAACGGCAGAAGAAAGTTAATTTCAGGGAGAATAAAATATAGCGCGAAAATAACTATCGTGATACGTGTACGCAGAAAAACAAAAGGGAATAATATTTCTTCTTTTATTTCTATAATTTGGCAGGGGTTCTCTTCTTTTACATTCTTAATGAGTTGGAGGCGAAGAAAAAATGCTGCAATAGTAATGGTCGTTTGAGCCACGTTAGTTTTTCTACTACACCTGCAGAGTTTAGTTTAATGCAACTTTTTTTACAAAAGAGAAAGTTATTGAATTTTAGTAAATAAACTGAAGCATCATGTATGACAGATTAAGAGAGATACAGAAAACTAATATCGAATACGAACTTTTGCCGCTACAATTTTTTCCACTAACTTTGTGGGGAATATGGCGGCCAAAAGATTGGCCGAATGAATTGAAAATTATCAATAATTTGATTTTCATTTTTGTATTCGTTTTAGATACGATACTATTGTACCGAAATGAATGTTTATATCCAGTATCGGAACTGACAATTTCAAACTGCTAAATATATTTCTCACAAGGGCTTCAGTTACGGGTATTTACAAAGCTGTGAAAATAATGCGAGCTCGTAGATCATTTAGATCTCTCATTGCAAAGTATTTTGATCATAAGTAGTTCGTCTCGCAACATCCAATAGAAGATGAAATTCATTCAAACAATCAATTACAAATAAGGTTCGTACGTATCACACTTATTAAGCTTTAAATAATTTCTTACCTAACTCTGCATGATTATAGAAAAGTTACATTTATTTATCCGTCTTCGATCGGCTGGAATTTCTCTGTTAAACGCTATCGCACCTATGCTGTCGGGTTTTGGCGGGGCTATGCAGTTACCGGTAGATGCTTGGTATCCGTATTCGATAGAAAAATCTATTCACTTTTGGTTAACGTACATGCAGCAGATTATTCTTGGTTCTTCTTTAATTTGTGTACACATCTGTATCGATACCCTTTTTGTTGGGTTGATGATGATGATCTACTGTCAAATAAGTATATTAAATTATCGTCTGAACAACATACCAACATTTTTCAACCAAAGCTGCAACAGGTGCAAGACCTTTGATGATGTGGATACGAAGATGATATTTCAGTGCATAAGACAACACATTCACATCTACAGGTGCGTTTAAAAATATCGTAGTCTCATCGTTGCACTAGAACAATCATAGATTCGTATTTTTGAGAAAATCGTCAATAGAGAAAAAAATGTTTTATGAACTTAAGTCCTTAGAAACAGAACTACTATTTTTGCAATTTTTAGAGTTCTTTTACAAATACATAATTTCAAGTTTTGTTCGCGTAAGGAACTGAGGTTACGATATGCTCCAGATGTTTTTTAAACTACTTTATGAAATGATCTCTTATAGGATGATGCACTTAGGTTTGGAAACGATCTGAATAATAAATTTCAAGAAATACTTGTCATTCAAGTCATAACTTCTATACCTAATCTTTGTATAAATGTATACATTTTATCTACATACTCAAGCCAAATTAATGTGAACTACATCGCAACTTGCTTCAATACAACATCATCGCTAATTCAAGTCTTTATAATTTGCTGGTATGGAAATGAAGTTTCTTTAAATGTAAGTATATTCAATTAGTTCACATCAATTAACAGAATACTATTGATACGATTATATATATATTTTAGAGCTTAGAAGTTAAAAGTGCAATTTACCAAATGAACTGGACTGCGTTTGATATGTCTACGCAAAAAGTTCTTGTTGTAGTTATGGCTAGGTCATTGAAACCAATTCAATTTTCCGTAGGTTATATAATTACCATGAATCTTGATTCTTTTATAACAGTTAGTATAACATGCTTGCATAAACATTTTTACTAAAAAAATTATACTTAAAATATAATTTACACACTTTTACAGATTATTAAAACGTCTTACTCGGCGTTTAATCTGCTTCAAAGAACATCGAATTAATGAGAAATCGTACTATACTAAAAAAAATAAGAGACGAATAGCACAAATATTTAGATACGTTTTGTCAGTATACTGAATATAGCGTAAAATAAAATGGTTTTATGCAAAACAATATGCGTTTTATGAGACTTTAAGTCTAGACATTTTGATTATAATTATCATAGTTTAAGCACAACTTCTTGAAAAATCTTTTTTTTATATGACAACATTCAAATTTATTTATTCAATTTACGTCAAAATAACTTCTTAATGACATACACACAAAATGAAAAACCACGTCAAATATCTAAGAAATGATTATAATACGCTTCTATAAGTATAGGCAAAAATAACAAATGGGAATAATTATTTCTTTTTTTTTCGTTTATTGAGGAGTTTTGTTCTTATACAGTATTAATATGTGCGATACGATAAGAGTATGCGACAAAAAATAGAAGTTAGTTCCACATCGATTCTCGTGTTACATTTAAGTGAGATGGTTCCATTTCTCTTGTACTCTACTTGTAATCGAATTCTACTTGTAATCGAACTTTTACTGAATTTTTTTTAAACCACAATATATTTTAATTTAACTACTGTAATTCAGAAAGTACTAGCCATCAATTTCAACTAATGCTATGAACTTACTATTATACGAATTAATTTATTAGAAAAGTACGTGACTTCAATATAATTTAAAATAAAATTTTTTACTAAATGTATTTTTTACTTTATGTATTTATTTTAAATTTTCTTCCATAGCGCTATTTTATATCAAATATTATTTATTAAAATATTCTCTTAACACTTTTAAATTTTTACTTCACTTTTCTAGGCTTCTGAGGAACCATCGTACTTTGTATTTAGACTGTTATTACTGTGGAAGTACAAGCACAACTATTTATGGCAAAAAAAAACCTGTATGCGTACAATGGTTACAACGCAGACGCAACTATTTCTCAGAAAGATACGAATATTCTAATTTATTTAATTAACGACAGAAAAGTATTCTTGCAATAGAGAATACAAGATCATGCGTCAGCGTGAAAAAGCAAATTATCTTAAGAAAAGTATTGTCTCGCGTAAGCGTAAACGAAAGAAAATATTCGCTTCATTTTTCTATGGTTTGTCTAGGGGAGAATTCTATATTACATTATTAATAAGTGCGTTTAAGGTACTGGAACAGAAAAAAGTAGGGGTGCAAGTCACGTCAGTTCTAATATTTCTTCGGTAAAGATTGTTTGTCAAAATGTTTTTCAACCAATTGAGCATATTTAAAAACAATGTTGAATATCAACTTTTGCCATTCCAATTTTTTTTTATTAACCTTTTGTGGAATTTGGTGTCCTAAAGAATGGAGTCTGCAACGTAAAAACTTCCATAAAATATATTATAGTTTTATATTTATCTCGAATTTCATTATGTGCGCTGAAATGCTGATTTATTGTATGTTCAGTATCGGTACAGATCAATTTAAATAAACGAATTTTTTTTTCGTCACGGCATGTATTGTAGGAGTTTATAAGTCATTAAGAATGACAAGAAATCGTAAAAATATAAGATGCTTTATAATAAATTATTTTGATTATCAATGGATGATACCAAATGATACTGAAGAAAATGGCATTTACGAAAAAATTAATATGAGAATAAGGTTTTAATTTTACTTTAAACTAATATAAAAACAAACATTTATACAATTTATATGAAAAATTTGGAACTTAATTATTTTTCTGTAGACATGTTTCAATTACTTATTTCATCTCTATGGCCAGTATCCTTCTTTTGAAAATTGAAATACTTCTGTAATAGGTACATAATAGTTTAAACTATATAATGTTTTATAAGCATGTAACAATTACTTATTTCCTATCTATGGTCAGTATTCTTCTTATAAAAGATATGGCACCATTTGTTGAATCTGGCCTTGTGATTGTACTACCAGCTGATGGCTGGTATCCTTACCCCATTGAAAATTCCGGTTGGTTTTATGCCACGTATATACAACAGGTTATTCTGGGTGTTTCTGTTACAATTGCTCACGTTTGTATACACACGATTTTTGTTAGATTATTATTAAAAACCTTGTGCCAGATAAATATTAAAGTACAGATTGCAAAACATGTTAAGCTTTCTAAATGTTAAAGACGATGTGGAACTTCAAATTCATACAAATACGCAAAAGAAAATTATTTTTAAATGCATAGAGCGTCATGAACGTATTATCAGGTATGCATGGGTAGATGGAACGCGGAATACATTGTGTGTCTACGAAAAACAAAAGTTTTCACTGCGCTTTTCCTAAAATTCGGATTGTCATAAAGCTTAACCCTCCTACGCAAGAATTAGATATGAAACCCGTGTATTTTGGACGAGTTACCTACACCTAAGTTAAGACCTAGTCTTTATGAACAGGAGGGTTAATAAGTACTTACTATACTTATTTTATATAATATTTTACCATCCGTGTGCGAAACACGACTTTTCATGCTTGCATTCCGTGCGCGAAACATACAATTATCGCACACACTTTGAAAAAAGTGCTGTAATTGCATGTTTCGCGCACGGAAAACAAGCATGAAAAGTCGTATTTTGCACACGGAGTGGAAAAAATATAGTTCTATACATGTTCGTGAAGCAGGTGAGCCTCACACACTTGTATCGAAATGTACTATTATATTTAATTAATTCATTAGTGATTTTTCTGAACATTCTGAACGAAGCGTGGCAAAAATTTTCGGATTAAATTACACTTCTTAAAATGCACCATAAAATAAACAGAAAAATGCGATTTTTTTGATTCGGAAGGAATCTTAGCAGCACATTTCAGGATATGCTCATTATTCTAGTCGTATCTTCTCTACCTAACATTTGTATAAATATATACGCTCTATCAACAAATATGGATCAGATAGATATGAATTATATCGCAACTTTTTTTTTCGACTACATCGGCATTAATACAGTTTTTCATAGCATGTTGGTTTGGAAATGAAGTATCCTTACAGGTAAATAAATATTTAATAATTTTTTTTTGTAATACACACTTAATTATCATACTGTATATAAAATTTTATTAATCACATTTCAGAGTTTAGAAATAAAAAACGCGGCTTATGAAATGGATTGGACAAAACTCGATGTTCAGAAACTTTTAATTATGATAATGACAAGGTCAATCGAATTCTCTATAAGTTACATTATTCCTATGAATGTGGATTCTTTTCTTAAAGTTTGAATACCAATATGCATTTATATTCTATGGGCTCTTTAAATATAAAGCAATGTATTTGCAGATCATTAAAGCATCATACACAGCATTCAATCTTCTCCAAAAAACAACAGATTCATAAATTAGCTTGTTAAGTATTAAAAACATAATTTATTGAAGTGCAGTTGTAAAACAGTGTTTACATTGACTTTACTTAACATTTCTAGAAAATTATACCAAAAATTTGTATAGTCTATTGTTACGTCCCCATATATATATTCTCAATTGCAACTTTTATTTGACATTACATTCCATCGACTTCTGTCGAAACGTCTCTTTAACTTTAGCAATACGATAAAGCACAGAGACTGCATTCTCCAAAAGTCGAGCACACGCATATGCTTAAACTAACTTCAACTTCACTCGCTGACCTGACCGTCGAATCGAGCCAATTGAACCAGAGTCCCTCGAGTAGAGATGTCAAATATACGTGATCACTCATAATTAAATATATTTAGCGTTATTTTAAAGATAAAGCTCTGGTTTAATTCTAACCCAACCTCATAATAAACAATTTGATACTAAAAGTACTAAAAGTATTTAAATATAAATATAAAGTAAAGATAGTAAAAGTATCGAATTGAGACGACAACAGAAAATTACATCATTAATATATAATAATTATATTATTTACATCCCTTCAGGACGTAACACTATACAAGAAAAATAAAAAACTTAGATACAAGGTGAAGTGCCATATACACTTTGCCTTGTATTATTATTTTATTTTATGCAAGGTTTGATTTGACTGTCTTGCACAGAACTTCGCAAAAATATCGACTGATACAAATAATCATAATATCAAATAAATTAACCCCGTAAGACCCCTTACTGAAGTATAATAATTACAGTTATTGGGTATAATGATGGAATGTTGACTTACAAAGTAACTAATCATTAATAATAGAAAAACGTCCATGTTAACTGATGTGTGCTCAGAGAATTGTATTATGTCAGTTCTAATGCTACTGCAGTGCGGTTCAGTCGTATACCCATTCATATTACAAAAGATTGTTAATATACATCAAAAGAACCGTAAATGTGTTGAATCTGTTTATTACTATGAAGTCAAAATTCACGAAAATAATAAAAAATAATATAGAATACAAACTATTTCCTTGTCAATTTTTCGTATTAACTGTATGGGGTATCTGGTGTCCAAAAAATTGGCCGACCAGAGTTATAAATATTTGCGACAAATATTACTGGTCCATATTTTTCCTGAATTTTTGGACGTGCACTGAAGCAATAATCTATTTCATATTGAGTTTTGGTACTGACCATTTCAAGTTACAAAACTTCTTTTTCATAAGTGCCAATGTATCTGCAGTTTACAAATCCATGATCATGATGCGTAATCGTGAAGGTTTCAGATCGCTTATCATTAAATTTTGTAACCAACAGTGGATACATGAACAGAGCTCGGCAGAACACGAAATACATGAAAAAATTAATTTGAGAATAAAGTACGTAGAAGTATTTTCCGATAACTTTAGAATTTATTAATGAATGTAATCAATTATCGTAGGCACATCTCGATTACCTATTCTCTATCATTGATAGGAGTTATTCTCTTCAAGGCCCTGTCACCGGTTTCAAATTCTAACACTGTTGTATCACTACCAGTAGAAGCTTGGTACCCATATTCGGTTGAAAATCTCACATTGTATTGGCTCACGTATTTACAGGAATTGCTTCTTGGCTGTTCGACTTTATGTGTGCATTTTAGTATAGACACACTTTTTGTTGGGCTTTTATTGAAAACTTCGTGTCAAATCAATATATTAAAATATCGGCTGCAAAACTTGACAACTCTGAGCAGGAAACATTTAAGTTATGTGGACTACCAAGAGAATCAAAAGAAAATGGTAGTGCAATGTATCCATTACCAACAACGCATTTATAAGTAAGTACACGGTATTACATCGACAAGTACCTAATTATCATAAGAAGTATAAGTATTATTTATAAATTTCTTTAGATTCGGAAAAGAATTAAATTCCAATTTTCAAGCAATCCTAATTATTTTTGTGGTTTCCTCTATGCCAAATATTATTATAAGCGCATATGCGCTATTTACGCATGCGGATGATTTAGATATGCACTTCATAGCCACGGTCTTTACTATGCCATCGTCGTTGTTGCAATTTTTCATACCCTGCTGGTTCGGAGAGGAAATATCCTTAAATGTATGTATAATCGAGGTCCTCTTATATTAGCTTACATACAAAGAGAAACTTGAACTTAAGAACACCTTTGAATTTGTTGCACGTTTAAGTATTTAATTTGCATGGAAATGCACACGCATGTAAAATCAATAATTTTTAGAGTGAAGATATCAAGTTTGCCGTCTACGATATGGACTGGACTAAACTTGACATACCTACGCAAAAGCTTCTAATCCTGATTATAACAAGATCATCCAGACCTATTAAAATTTTAGCTGGTCAAATAGTTCCCATAAACCTAGGATCATTCTTAGTTGTATGTATAAATTTACAGAGAAATATTTGGAAGATAAAAATTCGTTAATTTAATTCATGTTTCATAAATCTCTTATATTGTATAAACGAAATTTCCCTTTCGTTATTATTGAGTCATATAAAGGATAAAAAATTGCACGTTTTTTTAATTACTTGTATATCAAACCATGAACAACCATAAAAAATTTAAGAAATAATTGAAACACATCATGTTATTAAAGTTACCTTTGTGATAATAAAAAGTTAGAAATTCCTATTTGAATGTACAACTAATTCGTTTCATTTTTTTAGATCATCAAATCATCTTATGCAATGTTCAATTTACTTCTACGAACAAAAGATTGCTTAAATTAAATGAAAGACTATTTTGTGAACTGGATTTGTAAAAACTTATAATAATTACTTCATCATGTTATTTTATTATCAGCGATTTTAATGATTATAATCAATATTGTTTTATTATAAGCCACAAAAGCTCCTTTACGGCCCATCGAGAGTACCAAGAGGAGCTTTTACGATAGACTCGTTACTACTTTCTGGGGTCAGCTAGTTGAGGTATTATCGGTTGATAAATGGTATGATTAATCTATTAAAAATTCTAATTCCCGTAGGACAATGTACATCAGATAATGCACTCTATGCACACGCTCCCCGTCGGTACTCTTTACTACGATAATCACAAACTAACTGTCAAAGTAACGTACAAAATTTATCATTAATATTACAATCGTTAAATTCAAAAGTCCGAATTTGAATTACAAAAGATCTTAATACTACATTTTGAGTATTTAACGCTTATTAATTTAGTTGCTTTGTTACCTATTTTAGATATCATATGAAGATGCAATTCATTTTAGTTTTTCTAAAGTGTTATGCGAGAAGTAGAAAACGTAATACGTCTTTTAATACGTAAAAACACACATGCACAAAAAGAAGCAACATTCCTATTATTTTGGCACTAGTTGACATGAAGACTCGATGAACAATTTTTAACAATACACTTCGGAAGACGTAAAAAAGTTTGATAAGTAATATTTTCCCGGCTATTAAACGAGAATTGAAAAATAATGTTTTTACTTTAGTTAAATTCAGTTTAGATTACACATTTTAAAGTGAGTGTATAGAAATGAGTGAAAATACAAGAAGAAATACAAGTGAAGTAAAAATGGTCTTGCTACTACGAACGATCATATATAACTGTTGTTAATCACAACAATACATAGTCAGATAGGCTAGTGCGCAATCGCAACTGCCTTTTTAAACATATATTACATAGAAAATAAAGATGATGTAGAATTATAATCATATGCAATTCTTAGCGAAGCTTTGTCGTACATATGAAAGATAATATAGAATGGAAAATGTACTTAATTTGTCGCGCAGCTTGAAAAGGGTTCTATAATGTTCTTTTACATTGTTAATGCGAATGATTCAAGGAAATAATGAGAAAAAAATTGTGGGGAATTATAATACGACAGTTTTAATGATGCTTTGGATTGTTTACCTCGATATACGTGGAATAAGTGACCATTAGTTTGTTTTAGCCGATGCACTAAATTAATTCTAAATTAGCAGAAATGGGAATAAAAATATATTCAATACAAATTTTTGCTACATCAGTTAGTTTTTACGAACAAATTATGAATTTAATTTACTACCTCACTTAACCGAATGTAAATACAGCAGCCTTGACCCACACACAAGAGTGTATACAAGAGTGTATTGAAAATTCACATAATTTGTCTCTTCTTAGAGAGGGTTCTAATGTTTCACTACATTCTTAATACGTTAAAACAACAAAAAAAGTGGGAGAGATCAGTGACAGTAGTTCTAAAGCAGCTGCGGTACCTAAATAGAAAGCAGTGTACTAACAACAGAATGATTTCTAAAATTGTAGATATTATAGAAAATAATGTTGAATACCAACTTTTGCCGTATCAATTTTTTTTACTAACTTTATGGGGAATTTGGACTCCCAATAATTGGTCTCCCAAAATCAAAATTATTCATAATATATTTTTTACTACAATTGTCTTCTCAGATTTTCTAATTTGCGCAGAAATGCTCATTCATTTTTTATCAAGTTTAGGTACTGCGAATTTTAAATTATTGGACTTATTTTTTGTAACCGCAAATATAACCGCTGTTTACAAGTCAGTGAAACTGAAACTGAATCACGAAATCATAAGATCTTTTATCCTAAAATATTTCGATGATCAATGGGTGACTCTACAGGATTCTACAGAAAACGAAATCAATGCAAAAACCAACACAAGAATAAGGTACGTACACAAAACATATCTCAAAATTAAAAAAATGTTCGCAATTAAATGATTTTGAAAAAGTATAAACAAAAAATCAAACGTTGATTTTTATGGATTGCTTTAGGCACGTTACGCTTATGTTTTCCGCTTCGATGATTGGGATAGTATTATTGAAAGCTATGTCACCACTTGCTGAATCAAGCAACTTAGCGCTACCAGTGGATGCATGGTATCCATATTCGATTGAAGAGCCCAAATGGTTTTGGTTGACATACTTACAACAATGTATTCTTGGTTCCTCAGCTGTGTGCGCGCATATCGGTGTGGACACCGTTTTCGTTGGTTTCTTATTGAAAACAAGTTGTCAAATCAACATACTGAAGTATCGGTTACAGAACGCATCAAATTGCTGCGAATTAGATTTTCGAAAGACCGATCAGAACGATATTATCATTCAATGCATACGGCATCATGAACGTATTTACAGGTATATTTGGTCATGTCAGCAAATATGTAATATACCTATATTTGTCAGGTATAGAATTGAACGTGCTTCTTTAGATTTGGTGAGGATCTGAATGCAAAATTTCAAGAGATTCTTAGAATTCTAGTTATATTTTCATTGCCGAATATTTGCATAAATATATACAGTCTCTCTTCGTATAAGGGTGATATAAACGTACAATATTTAGCTACTTTATTTTCTACTACATCAGCTTTGCTGCAATTTTTCATAACTTGCTGGTACGGAAACGAAGTATCTTTAAATGTGAGTATATATCAAAGATTTTTTATTTTTATTGTTGTAATTAACAAGTGATCCAAAATGAATTCTTCCATATTTTCATTATTCTTTCATCCATACGTGCACACTGATATCGATTGATAATTTACTATATTTATAACATTTACAAAAGAACATTTTGCAGTTGGTCGATGAAGCTAGCTCCATTTACTGAGTTATAAATATCGTAGCATAATACGGTAATAAGATGTTAATCTTAGAATCAAATAGTATACGTTTTCCTTAACAACTGGTTTTTGTTTAGATAAACACTTGTACTCATGTGCATAAGTATACTATGAAATAATTTGCATGCGTAAAACTAATACTTCGATATAACATGCAATAATAATAAGAATATTAAAATCAATTACATTTTTGAATTTTCATCGATAACATGACATATTTTAATTATTCAAATTTACTTGCATATTTCCTTCTTTACATTACATGTAATTGCACACATTTGTTATAATTTGTATTAGAAAGATGCATATACGCAAATCCTTATTCCTTCATTCAGACATTGTTCAGACACAGATGTAGTTTCCCGTTACAACAAAAGTTGTCTTGTAAAAATAATATATCATTAATTTAAATTATACCATTCTCGTTTTTACATTACATATGAATTGAAAATTACGAAGCATAGAATAAATTTCTCCGAGCTATATTCCTCTACCTCTTTAGCTTGAAGTGCCTGTCACTCTGTTCCTGTTCAAAGGGATGGACTACAACATCCGGTAGGCAGTTAATTAAACCACCTGTTATGAAGAATAATTAGAATCGATCGCGTCAACGAGAATTTTGACTAAAATTTTGGAATTATATTTTGAACAAAATATATTTAGTGAAAGCATTAATGTACTTTTTAATTTATTTCTTTTAGAGTGTACAAATCCGAAATGCCATTTATGAAATGGATTGGACCAAATTGGACATTTCTACTCAAAAACTTCTTATAGTCATTATGATGAGATCAACAAAACCAATTATATTTTCAGTTGGGTATTTGATTCCCATGAATTTAGAGTCATTTCTAAAAGTTAGTGTACTTGCTTAAAACGCTTGCTACTTTGACATTGTCTGATTAGATGTATAAAATATAATTTGGTGCGTATCTCATACTATGTTTAACGCAAGTACATAGTAAATTGTAAATATAATGCATATAAAAACTAAGAACAGACAATGGCTAAGTTAAATATTAGAAGAGGCAATCGTAACCATGAATAAGTGCTAAGTTAATTAATTATTGATATTAATTTCCTTATTTGGACCCTAGTCAAAAACATGATGCATTCTAAATGACGCTCATGTGATCAGTTTTTAAGAAATGCAATTATAATAAGATGAATTAAAAAATTCTTTTTTTTAATAATATTTTAAGTATCTAATAATATGAACTGACAAAGATCTTTCCATCGGTCTTACAGTCTAATCAATATTCATGGGCAATCAAATTGCCCTTGTTTACAATCACCCCCGAAGAATCTGAAATAAACTTATATTTAACCCTGAAATAAACTTTTGTTAGTAAAGGACAATCCCAAACATGCCCGACGTTTCGAGCCCGCTCCGGTTCCTCATCAGGGACTGAAATGGAAATCATGTTTAACCTCCTTATATACCTATCCCTCCTCTCCCCACCACCAACCCCCCTCTCCCTTTTACCAATTTCCCCTTACAACTTAAATTAATAAAGAATGATAAATGTTATCTAATTTACTTGACTCTATCATTAAATTAACATTATTTCGATTTCTTAGAATGTGGATACTCTCAAAACACTCCCTCTTATATTTATTCCTTATCCCCTCTACTAAAACCTCCACACTCCCGAAATCGAAAGAATGCAAACAATTCACACAATGTTCCTTTAACCCCGAAGTAAACTTTGTGCTCCGTAAACTATATTGATGTTCATATATTCTTTTTTTCAAATATCTACCCGTTTGTCCAATATAACATCCATTACAATCTCTACAATTAATTTTATAAACTACACCTGATTTTAAACATTTATCATCCTTGTCTTTACACTTACTAAATAACCTACTCAAATTATTATCATTTCTAAAGAAAACTTGAATATTCCGTTTTCTAAACACCGTTCTAATCCTTTCCGACAATCCTCTAACATAAGGTAAACTAAAATATACATTCTTCCCATTATCATTCATT
>UELU01147618.1:554-25378 GCA_900490025.1 Megastigmus dorsalis
GGAACGGGCGCTCCGCACGGACGTCCCACTATATATACTCTTTTAAGGCTCAGTCTCTCACTCTCTCTCGCTCCACCTCGAGCTCCATCACGACCATTATATTGTTCGCCATGGATCCGCTTTGCGCGCGCGCGGATATCTCTCCTCTCCTCCTTTCTCGCCTGATTCGCCCCTCGCCGCTGCGACCACCGCGAAACGCGTAAAATCCAAGATATGCACCAAGCGGGTATATAACGTCGGTCGCGCGGCCGAACCAACGAACTTTCTGCCCGATTCCCATTCACGCGGCCGCGCGAGGAGCCGAGCATTAATAATTGACGCGATAATTCTACTGTCCGTTAAATCGATTTGGAGCCGAATGCGGCTGCTTTCGGATTATGTATATATATACGCGCGCGCGCGCGTGTGTGTGTGTATAGCGAGACGCGCGCGATTTTCTTCGCTCTTATTAACTGCGAACGAGCCCTTATGCGAGAGAGACTCATTTACATGAGGCGTATAAAGTAACGCGGCGGACGAGCCGCAGCCAAGCTGCATTTCTGCAGATAATTGTGTTTATGAGGTGCGCCTTCGTTTCTTCTCTCTCTCTCTCTCTCTCACTTTCATTTATTTGTTTTTTTTTATCTCAGCCTGCCTTGCGATTATTCGAGAGCTTTTGAATTTTTCGCCCGACTGACGCACGTGCGTCCGTGTGTCCGTATATGTGTGAGTGTATAATACGCCGGTTTAAGCTGGTACACTCGTTGTCGAGTGTTCGAATATGTCATTCGATAAATTCACCGTGTCCCGAAAAAGAAGTCTTTGCAAAAAGTTGCGAGTGCTGGTTTCGGTCGTTCTTGTTTTTTTTTTCTTCTTTTTTTTAACTTCAATAACAGCGTGTTTGCCGTAAGTTCATTTAACTCTGATATATATTTTAAATTTTAAATACGTGTTTTTAAAAGACGTTTCGCAATACATAAAATAATGTTTTATTTTACATTTTAATCACAACGCTGCCTGCGTTTGTTTAAAAATATAGCAGCTGCGAGTAATGTCACAGTTAATTATGGAACCATCTAAACATTTTCTGCATAAGTATAATGATATACCTTTTACTTACTTAAATTTTATTTTATTTTAAATACCTATTACCGCGCGATATTAAAAGAAAAAATAGTAACTACCTCGTACTACATAAAACCTGAAAACTTACTCAAGAAATTCAAATTTCCTAAAGCGAACACTCCCACGATTCATCTGACTAATAATTTAACTAAAATCTGAAAAATGCATCTTCAAGCGCGAGATAACGTATCTCCTATACACCGGCATTCCCAACTAAGCATAACAATGCAGCGATTCCCACGAGTCAATGCAACTTCTAGCCTCCTATATACACACCGAGATTCTCTCCTTGTGACTCTCTCCCCCCCCCCTCTTGTTTTTTTCAACATCGCGAAGAAAAAGAAAGCAATTAATTCACGTGGAGCATAATTTGCAAGACGAAAAGTCGGCGGAAATCTTCGTTTTTTATATACGTCGCGCCCGAAAGAAGCGCCATATCGTCCGAGAGCGGCTCGCGCGCGTCGCTGGATAATATCAATTACGATGCAGATGATCGTCCTATAAATTATTTCGGACCCTGTAGTGCGGCGAGGGGATGCCGAGGGCCCTCCGACAGCGAGGAGCCGTTCCGCGTCTTTTGATACTCTCTCTCTTCTTCTTCTCTTCTTCCTTCTCTCTTCTCTCTCTCTCTCTCTCTCTCTCTCTCTCTCTCTCTCTCTCTCTCTCTCTCTCTCTCGACAATCGAAAAGTGAAGCTTGAGCGACGCGCAAACTCTTCGTTTCATGTATTCGTCTTTCGCGAAACTTTTTTATACGACGGAAAATTTATCGCCGCGGTAAAATTAAAGGTCCGGCGACTCTCTTCATCGGCTGCGCTCGGAGCCTTTGCTTTTTGTTCGCCGTGCTTTTTATTTTCTTCTGCGCCTGAGTTTCGCGAAGCCATTGACGCAATCGCACAACGACGGCGAGTTCATATTGGAAGAATGCCTGAGAGAGTGGAATGAAAAAAAATTCGAATTTAATTAATTTTAAAAATGATAGGAGCGCAACTCGACGCGATGTATATGCAATATATTTTAAGCGAAGCACATGGAAGGTGTTTAATTTGCCATGCTAAACAAGTTAATAAATGAAACTTTTTCTAAGATTCGTAACTGAAAGGGAAGCTATAATTTATTGATGCTTTGTTTAATTTTATTTTCACACATTTTCATTTCCCAATTACTTCGTTATCCTGAATTTCATCAAGCTGTAATTTACGCATTATTTTTTTTTCATGCAAATTACATCTTATATAAACCTTGCATTATGACAAAAATATAAAACTTTATGCAAATATAATATTATTTAATCAGATTTTTTTCGTGCAATCACGCAGGTGGACGCGCACTTCATTTGCAGAACAGTTATACACCAAGCGAGAAACGGCAGATTATAAAATATTCCATTGGTCTTTTTTTTTGGCAATCCTGCACAGTTACAGGAAATTATTGATGATATCTTTCATTTTCGTATATTTTTATACAATCTTGACGTACGCACATTGGAGGTGATTGCACGGAAAAACCGTTGGTTTGACGTTAAAGTCAAAATTAATTATAATTCAGTTAATTGATACGCCTGACAGTCTTTTCATCCGAACGAATTCTGGAAGGTTCGGTTATTAGTAAGGTACAAATTAAATCACGTCCTTATTACGGGTTTTGCAAAAGAAAAAAAGAGATGCGCGTAATTCAATCCATTTCTTTCGTTCGTGCTCGAATGTCGAAAAATAAATTCTCTGCATTCTCGCGCGGTCGAGAACATTGGGCCGAACCATAAATTTTGCGTGTCTTCTTTCTTGAATTTTTCAGAAAAAAAAAGTGAGGAAACCGTGTGCGCAGTTCCTCCTGCAGCAGAGGGAATGCGCGAGCCCATGCAAACCGATAAATTCGAGCTCGCGGAACGCGCATCATCAGTCTTATTCTCAATCAAAAGTCAGAGAAAAGTTATTGATAATTTGTCATGTGCGATTTCCGACCGCGAACGCATGCCATCTCTCATCTCCTCGCGCGGCCGCAAATGAAACGTCACTTCATTCGCTCCGTGCAGGCTATACGAGCCTTTTCTCTCCCCCTGCATGTTTTTCTCGCACTGATCAGATCGATCAGCAACGGCGAAACATTGCGCGCGGCGGCGGCGAATGATCGATCGCGAAGATTTGAACTCGCTGAACTCTTTTGACTCTATCAACACCTGCTCTTTCGGATAAAAATAACTAATTCTTCGGAATGGAATTTCTGGGCAGCCTTTATCGAAGCATATATATAATTGTTCGACGATTGAATTGTATTCGATTCTCTTTTAGTTTCTTTTCCTTGCGTCAGTAGCGTGATATAGCAGTTTGAAATTCATTGCACGCTCGTTGTCAAATAGACTTGTTCAAAATGTGAGACCTTTTGATCGGTGTGAATTTGCGCTTTTAATTTCTTTTTGGCATAAATCAATCGGCGAGTAAATAAAATAAAATAAAATGTACATTTTTCGATCGTTGAATAATGTTTGACAAAGCGATTTAATATTTAAAAATAAAACAAAAAAAAGAAAGACTACATTATCCACCGCGAATTTATAGCCCTGTTTCGAAATATATTAGAAGCCGTAAGTTGTAAAAAAAATTATAATACGTTTTAAGTAGGTTTCCTAAATCCATAGTCGCAGCCAATAACCTGGATATGCTGTAAAATACAAGGGCACGAGGGGGAGGGCAGAGAAAAGGCGGCCGTAACGCGTGAAACGAAACAATCAAAATAAAGCAAATGGACTGGCGCAACAATTTAACTGCAGCTCGTTCCGCGCGGCAACACAGTAGACAATTTGTGGAAACAATTCTACGAATAATCTAAAAAGACCAAAACGAATATCCCTTCGCTCGCGCTGCTCAGCTGCGTATAATACAGCAGGCGAGGAAGAAGAAGATGAAGAAGAAGAAGAAGAAGAAGAAGAAGGAGAAGGAGAAGAAGAGGAGTCAAAAGTAGCATGCGGCAGACGAGATATAGAGAGCGAGAGTAAGGTTAGGAAACGCCCTCGAGAACGCCTCCTGTCCATCAAGCCGTCATCCTCATTCCCATTTCTGTTTCCCATCGGCGCGCGACGGACGGCCGCTGCCGCCGCTGCCGCCGCTGCCGTGTCGATTATTTTCTTCGTTTGCCTCCTTCCCCACCCCCTTTCCTCTCTCGCTCTGGCTCTCTCGCTCTTTCTTCTCTCTTTTGTTTGCCGTCTACCTGCAACGGATAATTATCGACAAGACGCCGCTGCCGCTGCAGAGGAAATCTCTCGATTCTTCATGGCCATAGGTTTTTCTCGATTATTAAAGGCGAGAGCTTCTGCGCGTACGAGATGCTTCTCTTCTCACCTTGTCGGCCGCTCCATGGGGCGTTAACCGCGCGTCTGACCATTCGAGTTCTATTCAGCGACAGAAACTTCTTCATATACATCCGCGTCGATTGCGCGAAATTCATACCGAGAATTTGTTGCGTATCGCGGGCATAATTTTACCGGTTATATTTCTAACCGCTAACGATCGACCCGAGAAAAATGCTATATATCTCAATGAATAGCTGATTAAATTGTGAATAATCTGAATAAATAAACAATAAGCAAGCTACGTTATTATTTCCTTTTCGTATTTAATTAACGGTTTATTATATAATTATTATTGCAGCGCACTTGGGGACACTCGCGCGGGGTGCGCAACGTTTTCAAAATTAATTAACCAGCTGTATACGTATATAAAGAATAACGATCGAAATAAATATTTTGGAATTGTTTGCAATTATCGCGGAGATAAAACTTTGTTAAAACTCGTTTAGCGATATATAAACTAATTATGTTATCTCGTTCATTGCATTGCATCGAGGTTGAAATTGCATTGGTGGGTAAGACGCAATTTTATCGACGTTTATAGCCCAACGTATATACTGCAGTATGAATTTCATTGAAGAAACACACACATCCGCGCACTTCCCAGTTATATTACGGGATTTTCAACACTCAATTTTCCCCCGTGCTTTTTTTCCATCTCGCGCTCGAGCATCCAGAGATCATCGGCACTATTCCAGCACTTATGTAAATATATATATATGTACAAGGAACTCGGGGAATGCGGTACCAGTCGCGCTTCGTAAAATTTCACGTCACGTCATTGTTATTATCGTTATTAAATGTTCGCGTTAATGCGATGCTCGGACGATAGTAATTTTGGTCTCTCGAGCAGCTGCGCTGCGCTTCTTCTCTCTCCTTCTCTCCGTCTCTCTCTGCAAGCTGTTCGTTCTGCAGCCGCGTGCCGCAGTGCTTTCTCTTCTCTCTTTTCATTCATCTTATCTCTCTCTTCCCCTCACTCTATTTACCCATCTTTCTAACACTCTAGAACACGTATACTTTTTTTATACTTCTGTCTTCCTCTACTTTTTGCCCTCGCCTTTATAATTTCTTATTACTTGTTTTCCCTCTCTCTCTCTCTCTCTCTCTCTCTCGTCGCCCTCTAATAGTTAGGTGTGGAAATGACTTGTGGCTTCGGTAGGTAGCGAAATGGCGCACGAAATTATTGCTTTCGAAAACGATCCCCTAAATCACGAAATCCAGACGCTCTACTGCGCTGACTCTCGCTGTCAGAAGCTCGCTGAATGAGCTTTTAATTTCCCCCCCAGCGCACCGCCACCGCCGCCGCGATCATTTTGCCACTTGACGTATCGAAAACACACTTCTGTCGAAATTAAAATCATCCGGTGCTGATCGAGCGATTGCGATGCTAAATAAATTGCATTTGCTTCTGTGTGTTTATGTGTGTGTGTGCGTGTGTGTGGATTTATCGCAAGGGAGCTGAAAAAGAAAAAGAGAGACACGACGGCGCGAGACTCGATATCGAGCGCTCGACGAGAATGACTCGTTGGTATAAACGTCTGTTAATGTTGCGCGTGCAGTTTAGATCGGCTGCAGTCGTTATTGATTCGAAGACGATACTAGTCTTACGCGCCCGATATAGATAAGTAGATGTAAATAAGAAAAGGGTATATAGTGCAGCGAGCGCTACTACTCGATGATAAAGGGAACACACAATATCGTCAGCATGACGAGACATGAATTTTGTAATTTATTGGCGCCGGAAAGTCACCTGCTTAATCGTTCGCACATAATGAACCAGGCTTATATATGCATAGCGCTTAAACGAAAATAAATAATGAAATATTAATTATTCGCCTTTGGTTATGGACGAGAGAAGAAGAAGAAGAAAAAAAAAATTAGTAAAGCAAAGAATACGCTGCAGCGGTTAAAGCAAATAAAGTGTGTTATAATGAGAGGAGTACCGCAGCGGTGGAAATTGTGTGCAGTTGGAGAAATGCAATTAAAATGCGAAATAAATGGGTTTTTGTGAAAGTTGCAATTATACATTTGTGCGTATATGGCAGGCACAGAGAGAGAGAGAGAGAGAGTCGCGGTTGAATATTGTCGAAATAAAGAAAATGGTGCGGCTCAATTATTCCTTTTATGCCCCCGTAATATACGTACAAGCAGCACTTGGCGATTTCTTAGCCGCAACTTAAGTGGAATCCCGCGTTTATACGATAGAAATTATATTGACGTCTTTATAACGGTTATTAGCGAATGGTACGATAATTATCGAGTTTACGGCCCACGGATATATATGCGCGGTAGTACACGAGCGTATACGAGACCTTTTTATGAAGTACTCTTTGCCTGGCAATCGGTTGTATTAAATTAATTCAGTAAGTTGTTCCACCGAATGCGAAATAAACAAGGCCCCCGGAGAATCCGCGGAAACCTTATAGCTCTTCGCGTTCTATACACACTTTTTCGATGCGTAAAAAATTAATTTTTATTTTAATTATATACATGATAATTTCGCGAGGAATTCTTGTACACATTAAACGCGCGTATATAATTTAAGATCTAGCAGAACTTGTTCAGTGTACTCGACAGCGAGAAACGTCCCAGAATTCAACTAGTTTCAACATTAATTACCATAAATATGCATTAAACTCTATAATAATATTACAATACGAATTTGCAAAATCAATGGTACGAACCCCACGGTAAATGAAAAATAATTAAAACCGAAATAATCCGCACTTTGTATCGAAGCACTAAATTCTCCGCATATCACCTCGCTTACGCAAGAGCCGCGGTACGTTATATTTATATCGTAAAGTATGCAGCTAGCGATAGGCCACCCCGAGAAATTCTGGAAAATACTCGGTGACACCAGCGCAACTACTTTAAAAGGGTCACCAACGAGACGCAGTGTCAGCGATCTTGCACGATACGCGACAGTGGCGCTCCTTTCATCGTCCGACGCTTCCGCGTTCCTAAACTCAATCGTGTGTACGGCGCCTTTATTTCTCTTATATACATGCTGTAACGTTGATCGCTACGTCGTCGCGAACAGTCATATACCTGTATATACGCGCGCGTTTAGCGAAAAATGCCGTGTCGCATCTCTCGAGACTCGGACATCGGTTGTCCGCGGAGCTCCGTTCTCTCAATGCGAGTCTTCTGCGCGTGACACTTTGAATACCCGGGGCGCCTTACCGTTCGCCTTTTCTTTGACCGCCGGAGAGATGCCATGGTTATAAAAAATGTTCAGATCGGCGGAGAGGAAGATATGTTAATTTGACGCGACATCTCGGCACTGATAATGCGACTTATTAGAGTCTGAGCCATATATTGTTGTGGTTTCGATCGTTATGGAGGTAGATGCGGTCGACCTGATTCGATTTCATAATTGTCCACGGTGAGGTTATAACGAATGTTTTGAGGGCTTTTTCGTTTTAACTTATTACAATATTCTGAAGATTTTATTTTCAATAGTTTGAATTTTTACAACATATGAATTTTATACTATATTGACGTGATTATCTATCTATACGATTGCTATCTGAGAAATTCCATTTTATTGTCATATTTTGAAGATTACGAATTGATTGGCCGTCGTAGAAATATTGGAATATAGGTTTTAGAAGTTCATTGTTTGAATTTCTTGGCATACATAAGCTACACATCGAACAAACTAAAGTGTAACGAATTTATATTATGAATATTGCAACGCATGAGAACGAACTTACGGTATGAAATAATAAATTCAAACAAAGACCTGCTTGTAAATAATACATTCTTATAAACGGTACAACGATAAAGACGTAACAATATGTATCTCGGTACCGAAAAAAAAAACAAAGATACAACGAAATATATCATATAAAAAATGAAAGCCATATACGTATATCCCAAGGAGAACATATTAATTCAATGAAAATATGCAATATGGCTATCAGTGCGGCATAAACAAGCCAGCGTAGAATCAGAAAGCCACAATGTAAACTTGATTAAAAGGCCCATAAACTTATATAAGATCCAGCTCGCGAGTGCAAAATATTCAAGTTCTCGGTACCGCAAAAATATAACTAACTCACGCGATTAACAAAAATCTATACGTATATATAAGAGAGCATCGAGAAAAAGAAAAGAAAAGAGACGAGCGTTCGCGCAAGAGCAAAATGTCGCGGAGATAATATAAAGGCTGCGGGAGCGGCTGCAGCGTCACATAAGTTATAGAGGCGCAGCAGCCACACGAACTCTGGAGCCGCGACGCGACGCTCGTAGCAGCCGAATATCCCTTCGCTCACGTATTATAGCCCATACATGAGGGACGCGATTCTTATTTGTCGTGGTGGCGCTATCGTCTCAGCCGCCGGTTTTAAATATTGCAAGCCGTATATACGGGGGACGGACAGGGCCCGGAATAAGGACACCAGTCGATATAGGTTCGGCGAATCGGCGCGTATAACGAAGCTCCAGCCGTGAGAGAGAGAGAGAGAGAGAGAGAGAGAGAGAGTAGCTTCTCGTTTCGCACCGTACGGCTCGTATATACACAAGCAGCGGGAGCAACAACAGTGGCGGCAGCGGCGGCAGCAGCAGCAGCGGAGCACCACGATATTATCTCCCGGATTCCCGTTGGACTCGATAAACAACCGAAGGGGGATGTCACGGTGTTCCTCGAGACTGCCAGCAGCTATATACGCGCGCGCTTTCGCTCACACACAGCCGCAGCAGCAGCAACAGCAGCAGCTCGACTCGCGCGCACCGGGAGCCGATGTCTCGTAAACATCCCTCTTTATTGCCGACCCTCTCATTTCCAGTCCGACTTTTATAATTTCCTTTTCGAAAAATCCTTACGGGCCTCGCGACCGCTAACAGAGAGAGAGAGAGAGAGAGAGAGAGAGACTTCTGTCTTTTATTTTATTACGCGAGCTGCTGCTACAGTATATATATATTATACGCGTGTCTATCTTTTTCGGTTTTGCTCGGTTCGCTCTCCTCTCTCCCTCTCACTCTCTCTCTCTCTCTCTTTCGCTCGTGTCTTCCAATTTTTTTCACCTCGCCTTTTTCTTCTGGCTTCTTGGCTTCTTTTCTTGTTCTTCATTCGCTGGAGAGAGAGAGAGAGAGAGAGAGAGAGAGAGGAGAAGAGTTTCTACTAAGCTGCAGCTCTGGTCTCGATTCGGTTCAACGTCCCCCTTTCTTTTCCACCTCGATTCATGTTAGACTTCGGGGAAAAGGTGGCTTGCAGTAAGTTATTGTTGTTTTGCCTCCCGTCTCATCCTTTTTTGCCTATGTCTTTGAGCTGTTTCGCGGTGTTTCTCTCCAGCGGGGTATGCGGCTCTGCCGTCGTGTTTCAGCTGCACACCGCGAGCGCATATATATACGGACTGCAGATTTTGTGACTCGTTCGTTCCGGCGACCTCGATCCCTCGTACGATGAATATATACGTAGCTCGGGGGTAAAATGTCATGAAATTCTGTTGCTATACTTGCGCAGAATAATCGACGCAAGTCCCACTCGATTCGCTCCGATACACACTTTACCAATTTTTACCACGGGTCCAATGTCTTTTTAAAATGACTTTTAAAACCGCAGCGCGCCCAAAGGCAATGTCGTTGGCGCGCGGCTTATGTGAAAAATTGCAAATCACCACCCAATCTGCAAGACAGATTCGCATACGAATATATATATATATACATTTTACATATACATATATACGTGTATATATAGAAGACAGTTTGATGCAGTGCAGGAAGAAGAAGAAGCGCGCTTGCAAGCGCCGATGGCGCGCCGTATAACCCCCTCGGCGTCGTAAAAATCGCTAAAAAATATATAAGCCACCTAATTGGCGACGTGCATGCGAAAAAAGAATCGAGCGAGCGCGTCGAATGATCATCGCTCCGCAGCGTATATATGTCAGAGTGGCCCGCATCGCACGCTATATATATATATATGTATAGGTATATACACAAAACGAACGAGAATAAAAAAGAAGGGGGAGGTAAAAAAAAAGAGATGAGCGAAACAAGAGAGTGAGCTGCTGCTGGCCGAGAAAGAAGAAAGGAACACTGCTCTCCGCGTGTTCGACGGAATATCATAGGTATATAAGCGACGTATATAAGCGACGGGAGCGAAACAGTCGGGTGCTGCTGCCGCGCTGCCGTCGACGATATTCGACGAGCGCGCGGTAGAGTCTCGGTGTATAAGCCAAGAGCCGAGGAGACTCGAGCGCGCGCGCGCGCGACCGGGGCCCTCGATATTTCATATTTACGACGACGTCGAGAGCGCATATAACGTCCCTCTCATAGAGAGCGAATATTCGGCCTTAATAACCTCGTTCCTCGTCTACTCTCCTCCTGCATTCTCCACGGCTATCTTCTCTCTCTCTCTCTCTCTCTCTCTCATCCGACGTTGCGCCTATACCTTCGACCGCTCGCGCGCGCACCACCGGATTATATTCGTGGATTAACATATTGACGCGCTCTCTCTCTCTCTCTCTCTCTTCTCTCTCCTGCACATAGTAAGAAAAAGTCCGAGAGAGAGGGAGAGAGTGAAAAATAAGAAGCGAGTTACTAAATCACTCGCGGACCCGGCGCGCATATAACCGTCCCGAAGAGGAATTAATGCCGCGCGCTATATATACGAAGAGCGGAGCGAGAAGATCGCGCGAGAAAGATCCCCGGACAGGTATATGCCAAGCTTTTGAGCCGAGTCCCGAGAGGTTTCGAACTAATATTCTCCGCTCTCTCTCTCTCTCTCTCTCTCTGCAGACCGATCTCTGCGTATTGTATACACATACAACGTGTATTCATGGTCTGCCTTGGCTGCTGCTGCTGCTGCTGCTGCTGCTGCTCTTGTGGTTCGAGCTCATTAGGGAAGCCAGAGTCGATCGGCTCGGGCTACATTCGCTTCGGTTATTATTACGTTGTGCTCCGACTGTTCTGGGAATGCGCGAGTTGTGTAAGTCTGTAAGCATTTGGACCGTTATTTTCAAAGCTGACTAGTACATACAGTTGATGAGAGAAACAGTGTAAAACCCGCGTGTGTGGCAGGGCTTTCGTGTTTCATTGTTATGTTGCATACGCTCAAATTGTTTTTTATACGGCATACGCTGGCATGATGTAATTTATGGGGAAATGAAGCTAAGCTAGCAAAAGACTTGGCGTACGTTTGACGCTCTCTAATTAATACTTCGGCTTTCTCATTCATTTCATTAAAATATTCATGCGCGCGATCTTTATATAACGAGTGCAGCAGCACCAAAAGCAGCTTGCTTCATAGCAATATAACCACAGCGCTGATGGTCATTGTCGTGAGTTTATGTCCGATTCGAGCGGGCCAAAAATGAAGCTAAGGGCCATGAATGTCGCCGTCTCTCATTGGAAAACAATTTCGTCGCTGCGAGCTTATCAAAAGGCAGCGATCCCTAAAGATACAATGCCCCGCGTGCCACTGCCCGCAGACTGCTGCACAAAAATTGTTCTATATGCAAATGAACATTTTTAATTGCTGCATCTACCCTATACCCAAGTTTGCAGTCCAGCTGAAAATAAATTTGTATATATATACATACTAACAATGTTATCATCCTTTTACCGAACGTCAATTAAAGAACCTTGAAGAGAAGCAAATTATCGTCGTTAAACGATACCGAGCGTTAATGTAACCATCCGCAAAGAATCTCATGGTAAAAACGGCCTCTTTGATCCTCGCGCCAATCGAAATTACGAATACTCGCGGCGTAAAGCGCACGAGTAAGACATTGAGCGCGCGCACGGGAAGTACACATAATCGTTTGCGTACGGCAGCTCTAACGCACGGAAAAGGCACGCGCTTAGCGTATGTATATACAGAGCCGCGGCAACGATGTAATCGCGCGGCAATAACTTACGCACGCCCGCGGCCCATACGTTATTACTTTGTCACTAAAGTGACGGGGGTAAACGCTTGGACTCGCGTGCGATTCCCACCTTTCCCGTATTACATTATTATACACTCTCATCGCATCCGTTTAATATACGTTCGCCACGGAGACGCGCGCGCGTCGAATCATCGCACGTACCATAAAACGCGAGCGCGAGAAAGAGAGGGGAAACTCAATTTCATCGAAGACCGGGTAAAGCATGTCCGGGCTTTAACACGATATAGGAGCTTGGGATATATCTTGCTGCGTTATGTAGTGCAGCGGGACCAGCGCATCCAGAAGTCGCCGAACTGGAGGATGAAGAGGCGTTTTGGGATCTCGCGGAAGCACCCGAGAGCCGAGCTCTTTTCTTTTATACACTCCTCCTCTTTTTCTGCCCGGTATCGTAGCGCCGAGTCATTTTGCTGCTCTTGCATCTGTGGACTATATATATACGTGTACAGGAAGGAAATTCTCGTTGCGTCCAAAGGCGATCGATGCAGTGCAACGCGATACGTCGTTTGCATCACTCTTCGAATTTACGCTTATATATAAGTAGTAACAGACGTCTCTCTGTGTAGCGTTCGTAGATATAGTCGCATCGAAGTTAAAATGACAAAATTTCTTTAAAATCGTTCGCACGCAAACATTGTTTTGACAACATCGCGCAGGTGAATAATGCGCTTTATTAACTCGAAAACTTAATCTCGACTCAGGCAGAGGACCGGGACTGAGGTGAGCAGTGGAACCGAAAAAATTATATACGCATCTGTTGAGTTAGAGAAAGATCCGCAGCTCCGAGGTCGTTGCGCCGCTGCCCGGCGGCTGCTCCGTCCAGTGCGTGGCTGGCGCGATGATAAATGATAGGACGCGAGCAGCGGCGGCGGCGGCGGCGGCGACGGCTGCGGCGGTGGCGGCTCAGGCCTTAGACCCCGAGACGAGTCGACCCAGTGACGCACGTGGTCTCCCTCTGTCTCTCTCGAAGCATCTTTTCACTCTCCCTTACACATACACACAGACTAACATACATCCACGAAACAAAAAATTCTTATTTTTATGTAAAAAAAAAAGCTTTAAAAAATTTCGTCTTTCCTTTTTTGGAAAAAATAAGGAAAAATAAGAGCATATAAAAACACACACACACACACAGGCACAACATGCACGCCCAGAAACGTACAATCGGCGTCGTCGCAGCGGGGGCTGGCTCAGCCACGAGCTCCGCGGCCAGGTGAGAATCCGAGAGTCCGGTGCGCTCCCCTTGTCGACTGAAGACGAAGGATAGTAGCCGCAGCAGTAGCAGCGGCTATGTTTGTCGTCCTGGACATCTCGGTCTCGGATCAGTTGCCGCTTGGTTGATACCGGTTGATTTTGTGTGCCCGTTATTGTTCCGCGGAAAATCGCTTCGAGTGTTATACGTTTTAAGGAGGCGAAAATCGGATGGATTTTTTTGGCTGTGTTCTTTTTTTGTTCGTGCTGCGCTGTGTGAAATTATTCGGATCTGATAAGCCAGTGCAAGGTGTTGAGATTCGCGCTCGGAGCCATGTAAAATATGGAAGAATAAACCGTGTGGAATGTCATAAAAGTGCAGTAAAAAAGGAAGGTTGGGTGCGCGAGCTATAATTGCAGTTTAATTTACTCGAGATCAGTGTCTAATTTCGGTCGAATATAAAAAGTACATCATTAAGAGGCAAATAATAATTATTGTTTACTTTTTAACAAGGAGCAATAAATTATTGCGTCGTGCAATGCAGTTAGCATATTACTTTTTTAAGTGCCTATAACACATAAGCGCGCTTATATGTTTTTATTTTTTATATAATGAAGTAGATCATTGCACGATCGGTAAGACAATTAAAATTCCTCGCTAGATTACCTCCTTTTAACGAGACCTGATAACAGCTACAGCCGCGCAACGAAGTAACCGACCCAAATAAATATCAGTTCGCACGCGAAACTCAAAATAATAAACGATAAAAAAATACATTGTTCCCTTCGAAAACGGACGAGAGCTACGAAGAAGCTTATTCCGGTCAATTACGATCATCGGTATCGGCGCGGCGAGAGACCGGAGAGGGGGAAAAAGTCTCATTAAACACCACTATACAATATCGAGCGATAAATTACCGACATTTCGACCGAACGATCTAACCCCTCTCTCTCTCTCTCTCTCTCTCTCAGCTCGACGGAGTCATTAAAACGAAAAGGTATTAAAAGGCCGAATGGAAAAGGCAATATGAGCGCCACATTTTCTTTGAGCCGCCGCCACCGCCGCTACTACCAAGGCACGGCAAGGTGGAACGATCTCGAAAGTTATTATGCGCGCACGCACGTATATATGACGCATGTGTGTACGCGGCGCGCGTATATATAGATTAGGATGACGACGGGCGAAGCGAGCGGGTATATAGTGTAGGTACAGTAAGTGTGTGTTGGTGCAGAGTGTGCCGTTTGATTGCGCGTTGCGAGGTGTGTATATAGCAAGGCTGGCTGCGGCTGTCGAGAGAGCGACGAGCCGAGCGCGACGCTATCGGTACGCGTATACCTTATACACCCGCGTGCACGAAGGCGGCGTTGAAGCCGCCTCCAGGATCCGCCCCTGCGCCCTCCTGCACGCCCTCCCTTTCCTCAACCGCTGCTGCTGCTGCCGCTGCTGCTGCTGCTGCTGCTGCTGCTACTTTGGCTCTCGCGCACTGCCCCCCACTTTCGCGCTCGCTTCGTTCTCTCTGTGTGTGTGTGTGCGAGGAAGCGTCACTTACGCGAGCGGCGCGGCGAGCTACCAGCGGGCCCGCTGCACTACTTTCTATCCTATCGCGTGCTGCAGTGCAAGTAAGTGTATAGCCATACCTGCAGCGTCGTATGCACGCGGACACTTTGGCCCACGGAATAAGAAATATACAGAAGCTACAATACCGTTGATCGGCTGTTGGAGACTTTGGTTTTTACGTGACTGGCAGCCATGTTGAGATTATTGCACATCTGAAGCTGGCGCGATGATTTATATTTTGCGTAGAATGTTTACATATATGTATATAAAGAATAATAACGAAAATGAAAAATGATTACTTAATAGTCTTATTAATAATTAAATCTTTATTTAGTTAATAAGACATTATTTTAATTAATAAATGAAGCATAATACTATTTAGCGAAAAATCATTATTTAAATACTAAGTACTTGTCTAAGCGCAAAGTTCTCGAGTAGAGAATTTTAAAGAATAATGTAGTAAGTAAGTATTATGGCCTATACTGAACCTTTTTATAAATAGCTATACAAACTCTAAGCGTTTACAAGATAATCCTTATTTTATATAATAATTATTTTAACCTTAAGTCTTTACACCTAATGACCCAATGCTCTCGAGTTGAACATTTTAGCGACAAATAAAAGTTCTAAGATTTAAAATAAATAAATGGTTTTTACCACCAATAAACCGATACTTCCAATTTGAGCGTTTTATCATGAAAAGAGATTCTCTGACATTATAAATGCAATTAGATAATATAATTATTTAAATCCTAGGCTCTCGCACCTAATGACCTAATGTACTTAAGTTGAGCTTAACATAAAAAAAGATTCCCTAAATGCTATATTTTCACCTAGGGAGAACATAACTTGAAAATTATTATTAAAATGAATTATTAAAAATAATAATTTCTCTCCTAGTAGTGCATATTTTATTTTTCCTCATACCGGAACCGAAAAAGCACGTTTCTTTCTCGAACGTCGAGAGGGAATGTGACGCATTTGGAGCAGGTATGAGGAATAATGAGTTAATTAAACTTTAGCTTTTTACCCCTAATAAATAGATGCTCTCAAGATAAGCATTTTAAGACGAAAAAAGATTCTCTGAATGTCAGCTTTAAATTGCAATTAGATGAAATATAGATTGTATATAAGCTCTTTATATATCTTGTATATAACCCGATGATCTCTAGTTGACCATTGAAAGTCAAAAAAGATACTGACAGCTAGATTTTAAATGCAATTTGATAAAAAAAAAATTAAATACATGCTATGTTTATACACCACAAACGCGACACTCTAGAGTTCAGGATTTTCAAGAGATAAAAAGTTTTTGACAATCCAGAATCATAAAATGATTGATGACTAGACTGGACCATTTATAAATAAATATACAAATTCAATTGTAAATATTACAAGAAATCAAAGTATATATAATCTATTTTGTAAGATTGTTAATTTTCTTAATTTTTTAACTACTTTTTATCTGATTTTGGTTCTTGTAGGGTGCGATTATAAAACTTTAGCGTAGAAAACATTATAAATCTCCCGTACAAAGATAATAAATATTCTTGAGGAAACTAGCTGCAGGCATGTTTGAAATCAATTGATTTAAAGTTACTAACAAGCTGCAGCCCATTCGGCTTCTTCAATGCAAATATATTTAAATTATCTAAAAAAAACGTTTCTAGATTATGTATATATTTACAAAAATCATCTGGCGGTGCACATAGATTTCAATGCACAGATTTCTTCTTATTTTCATAGGTCTTGATAAGTAACAGTAAATAAAATTAGAATCTAGATTTTCTCGAGAATGTGCGTACTGCTTGCAAGCTTTCTTTTTACTTTTTTTTATTAGATATCCGGATACATACATTATTGCATTTTCTGCAGGTAAAGTCGATTAGGTTCGTACCACAGAATTCTTAGGGAAACTGGTTTTCGGTCACTTTCACTGAAACTTTGCAGAAAGATAGGTTTAATCATGTAAAAAAAATGTATAGTTTTCGGCGTAAAATATTACATTGATCCTATGCACGATTCACTAAGATGTATGCCATGAATACGTAAAGAAAGAGTTTCGCGTAGAAGTATCTACCACATTATTCAACATTCTCCTCGATTCTGTTGAGCTAAGTAATGCTTAGAGAGATATAAAAAATTATGTTTTTATATTTTGTTCGAGTCAACCTGCAGGCAGCTATAGGTTGACTCAGGAGGACACACTCAGAAGGTGTGCGCACTCCCCTTTTCCAAAAAAATCTTGAACAAAATGAAAAAATAATTCGTTTCTTATTAACTAATTACATCTTTGCCTCAGAGTCCAAAAATGACTGGCAAATTAAGTCTCAAAAAAGGTCCCTTTTATAATCTAAATCCATTATCTTGGGTACGTAATGAAGATTCTGTAATGGGTAGCCGCCTAGCGGCTGATTATGGAACTATGAACATACGCTGTAGTTGCAGTGTCAAGAATCAAGATTATGATATACAAGCATTCGTCTCATGCAGTTCCTCACTGAGACATTGTCCTTATAATGTATGTATACCTCTACGTTTCTTTATTATACATCCCTCTTCAGGGCCAAAAAGTATTATAAAATATATTTCCCAAAAGTGAACATCATGTTACAGTTTTTAATAAGATTGCAGATTCAATTCTCGCACAGAACTGAGCTAAATCATATTGTAAGAACTTGTAGTCAGAAAATGTATTTACCTTTATTCATTTATTATTTCACAGCCAATAAAACACACCACAGAATTCTTAGGGAAACTGGTTTTCGGTCACTTTCACCGAAACTTTGCAAAAAGATAGGATTAATCATGAAACTTATGAAAAAATAATATCTGGTTTTGTTTCATCCGACTCAGTCGTAAAGTAAAAAAAAAGCACAAAGGTCAATAACACAGTGATTTGACAAGTTCTGATGAAGACCTGCTCCATGACTGGTAGAATTTCGGGGAAAAGAAAAAAATGAATGCTAAATACACACTATTATTAGTTTTATATTTCGATCAACTCTGAAATATAAAAGCGCAACAACCATGCACCCATCGATTCAGTTCGCTAAACTTAGATTTTTTTTGGAAACATATTCAACTTTATTAGGTTGAGCAAGAGTATCCAAGACCCATTCCAAGTTATAAATTATGTCTCTAATGATTGCATAATACCATGTATTCTATTTCAAATCCATTTTTAACAATGTAATATATTCTCAACAAAACATTTCACCAAATCAGTAGTTGCAGTCGAAATTTCCAAATTGCCAATGAAATTAGTCGATGAATGACGAAAGAAGTCCATTGAATTCGATTATCTCGCATTATTCTTCCAGAATCAGCAGAACAATTAACTGAAAATAAAGTTGCAACAGACCCGTGCTCACGTTGTTCCATGCCACAATTTCCAACCTCTCTCTCTCTCTTTTTCTTCGCAATCATTTCACCGGCCATCAGCGCACCTTTGAATTACCGCGCAATAATACAGATTTTAAGTTTCGCTTAAAACTGCTTCAGCGCGTACTCCTATCGCGATAGAGATTTATTCCCCTTACTTACGGCTTTGCACGTATAGCAGAAAGAGAGAGAGAGAGAGAGAGAGAGAGAGAGAGAGAGATCGAAATCGATGTATAGGGCACGGAATGGCGGCCGAGCTGAGTAACGAAGAGAAGCAGCATAGCGGCTGCAGTGGCGGCGGTGAGCCTATAAAAAGCGAGAAAATGGAAGAAGAAGCAGAAGAAGGAGGAGGTGAAGAAGAAGAAGAAGAAGGAGAAGAAGAAGGCAAAGAGTAAAACAGCGAGCTGGCGAGAGTGTAATTATGAACGGCGAGATCCAGCGAGGTAGATAAGGCATTCGGCGCGCGTGATGGATACTTTCAACGTCTACTTCGCGTCTGCTCCATATTACCGGGGGAGGCCGAAAGAGAGAGAGCGAGAGAGAGCGAGAGAGAGAGAGAGAGAGAGTCGAATAGACGCGCGCTCTCTGCTCTTCCTCTATCTCTTTCTACCTATATACCTATATATATATATATATATTCGCGACGCTCTTTACTCTCTTTCTGGCCGCGGCCATTCTATGTAAATCGTGCTCGTAAAGTCCTGACACTCGTGAGGTCGAGAGCATGAGAGAGAAAGAGAGAGAACGAGAGAGAAAGAGAGAGAAAGAGAGGCATCGCCTTTGCGCTAAAAAGACCTCGCTTTTATACCAAGTATCTTTAATGATCTTTGACGTACGCGATCGATAAGCAACGGCGCGCTCTAACAAGTTCAGCCTTCCCTCTCTTTCCCCTGATGCTTTATTTCTTGTATTTTTTACGCCGCTGCCGCTGCCGCCGCTGACTCGGTTTTATACTCTTCTTTTTCTTTTGTGCTTTCGTCGGGGGGCCTCTGTCTTTGCGTTTTTTTGCTTTACGACGTTGCATTTTTTGCCCCCGACATTGTGTGCCGAGGCCGCGAGATGCCTCGCGCGCGCGCGCGTGTGTGTGTGTGTGTGTGCAACTCGTGTGCAGTGCGCGGCGGCCCTTATAGAAATCTTTGGAAAATCTCTTCCCCGAGTCTAATTAATGTCAACGCATGGCCTATAAGCGACGGTCGACGTTCCGCTACGTAAGCTCTCTCGCAGCTCGCAGCGATGATAAAGTTTCCGCGAGGGACGGCCGCGCCGATGCTGAAATTTTAAAATGAGACTTTGCGGCGTGTATTTCATTGATATTTCCGTACTGCGATCTTTATATTTTATTTGTGGGCTCGACGGAATTGATAGCTGACAAAATGTTTATGCCTTATGTCATTGAAGAAAAGTTGGAATAAATATGCAATTAATAACAGCGAATGGAAGAATTGTTGTTCATCAGAGGTCTAACATATATATCCTTCACAGTTCGCAATATTTTACTATTGAAACTTCTTGAGATAACGAAACTTGCAATGATGCTTTGTTATTCGCTTCAGTTCGTGAATAGTAACATTTCAAAGGCTATTTCAAACTTTTCCACTTTATGTAATACAGATTCCCATTACAAAGACAGAAATAAGAAATTCTGCTTCCGAGCCGGAATTTTTTCTGTTCTAAAATAGTAAACAGACTGTTCCAAACGCTAAATAAATATCTGACAGGCTGGGCATTCTTCTCGCTCGGCCACAATTGTAAATAAGTGCTCGTCGAGCATTTCAAAATAATGATTGATTTATACACTTATTATACATCTAAAAATAAACGCGAAGAAAATGCAAAATGAAAACATCATCTTAGTGCGTGCGTGCGTGCGTGCAGTGTACATCGAAAGCGCACGTAATGCAAGGCTACCGTAAAGAGAGCGAGCGATAATAATAACAAATAAAACTCGTCGGCAGCAGCGGCAGTGCATATAGCATTTCATTAAAACCAACTTGATTTCAATAAATTTTCCGGGCGAAAATTGAAACGTTGAAATACAGCTCCTGCACATACACACACACACACACACACACACACACACACACACACATACGCGCATCCACGAACACATTACACGAGCTCGTCCGCGATACGCATCCCATGTTGTGCGAGTGAGTCTTCTCCACCCGGATGTGCGCTAGATTCATTCGCATTATTTTTCCTTTTCTTTTTCTTGCTCGAATAAAGAGTTTTTGCGGCCGCGGGTTTAGAGGGTTGCCGCGATGCATGTACTGCATACAGCGAGAGAAGCGCGGCTGCACTTCCAAGAGGGAGAGAGAGAGAGAGAGGAGGAGGAAGAAGAAGCAGCAGCAGCGAAACCGGCCCCGCGTGTACGCTCTCCTCTCTCCCTGGGCAGTATGTGCGTTTACGGTCCCGCCCAGCCTCGCCGGCCAATAGTCATTAGCTGGGCCCATTAAAGTTCCTCGCTGCGCGAGTGCACGCATGTGCACGAACCAGAGAGACAGAGAGAGACAGAGAGAGAGAGAGAGAGAGAGAGAAAGAAAGCCGAGCGTTATACGAGCGAGACGGAAAGAAGAAGGCGAGGAGAGGAGGAGAAGGTAAAAATAAGGAAGAGCGTAGAAATATTTAAGAGGAAGAGCGAGCGAGCGAGCGAGAGAGAGAGAGAGAGAGAGAAGGCCCTCGCTCGGTTTGTCTTTCCAATTAACTCGGAGGCCTTTTCGAAATCGAGACCTCTTATTCCCTCTCTCTCTTTGGTCGCGCCCTGTATTAAAGGTTCTCCATACACGCCTCATTCCTTTTTGACTTTGTCGATGATAATATTAATGCGGAATGCCGTGCTTGCAGAAAGAGAGAGAGAGAGAGAGAGAGAGAGAGAGAGAGAGAGTAATCGAAGAAGTTATGAAGTGAAATGTTTCTTTGGTAAATGGAGTGTGCGTGAGAGTCAAGACAGAGAGAGAGAGAGATACAGAGAGAGAGAGCAAGCGAGTTAATTATCGTAAAAGAATGTAGTGGACGGAGCGATTTTATGCTTTAATGCGCATTCTTTTTGCACCGTTAATTTTATGTAGGTGTGCGCGCGCGATAGTTCATGCTTTTCGCCTTTTTCTCCTTTAATGACTCGTCGTCGCTCGGTTTAATTGTTGTAAAGTACGTTTAATGTTTCAATTAATAGGTGCTGTTTATAAATTTTGAGCTTGTAGCTCGCGATTATACCGCTGCTTCTGTCAATCGTTAAGAACGATCAAATTATCGGTGTATCGAGGCTTTTATTTAGCCGCCGTTATGTATTGACGCGATGAACTTGAAACCCGCTATGATATATAACAGATTTGTTACGTTTCATGCCTATTGCTTTACTAGAATTTTTTTCGTACATTAAAAGTAATTCAGTAAATTTTACGTAAAGCAGTTTATCAAAACTGAATATAGCAATATATTAAGAAAGATCTACTTATCTGAAAAATTTATATGATTTATATTACTGAAAACAAAGGTATAAGACATATTAATTTCATGGTTGCACCTGACTCATTACTATGTATATCTAATCCAAATGACGTTTAATTTATTAAACAAAGAAGAAATCCATATTTTAATGACAGGATAAACCTTTAAAATTTATATACCATTTATATATTTTTAATCTTAACATAAGTTATTTATTAATGATTATATGCTAATTTTTATTTTTTCTGAATTGTATATTTTGAGTTTGACATTAAGATTTTTTTCGAAAACATATAAAGGTAACAATAAGTTATTATTTTCATAATTTGTATGCTAGTAACTTTTTAACCTCATATCATCTTGGTCTATCGGTTTGTTTAAAAAAAGTATTTTTATTTACTTTTTAAAATAAATTTATTTTAAAATAAATTACTTTTTTAATTCATTTATTTAAAAGATTCTGAATTCATCATTTGTCCAATGGCGATGCCTTGGCCGCGTACCTTGAAGGATTTGAGACTTCAATTTTTATTACTAGTCTTCTTTATTTAATAATAAAATTTAGTTTTTGCAACTAATTTTTTGCAATTGCAATTTGTAAATCATTTTAAAATTGCTTTGCTATGTCCAATATATTTTTAACTGTTACAAAACTTATTAACGAAATGCTTAGAAAAAAATACAGCTCTCAAGGTTAAAAATGCTAGTTGTATATACAATTTTGAAAAGAATAATACTTAAAGTAATTTGTTTTATTAATGATCGTGGCTCAAATTGAAATAAATTAGCATAAATTGGAGTAACTCCACAAACACCTTATTTTAAAATAAATAAAGAGAAATTTACTACATATTCAATGTTCCTCATCTTTTCAAATTATTGAGGAACATGCTTATGAAATATAGTGTCAGATTCGGTGATAAGGTAGCGTCGTGGCAAGATATATTAGCGTTTTATAATTTAGATAAAAAGCTAACTTTACGCTTAGTACGAAAATTAACGGGTAGCCACATAAACCCCAAAAACCTTTAAAGAATTAAAGTTAAGTTTGCAACTCAAGTACTGAGTCGAACAGTTGGTAGTGGCTTAATGACCTATGTTTCATTAAATGCATTACCATCGCAAGGTAGTGGAACAACAGAATTTATTGAATAGTTTGGTAAGCTGTTTTATTTGTTAAATTCCAGTAAAATAAAATCAAAGAAAAAATTTAATAATGCTTTTAATGCTGCATCCTATCAAACAGAATTCGTAAATAAAATGAAGGTACTTATTTTTAAATTCCAATTCATTGATAAAAATGAAAAAAAATGTTACAAGCAGAAAAAAATGCATAGAAGTCCTTCTAATTAACATTAATGCTTTACAAGATATACAGTCCGTATTACAAGGCAATGAATATAGTTTTATTTTCGCGAGAAGTTATAACAAAATTTCTTTCAAAAATCATTTGTAGCGAATTGGTAACGGAATTAGTCCTACCACAATTCAATTTATAAGGGCGTTTAAAAAGCTCTTTTGTTTAAATTATTATCAACATTCTGGTACATAAAATTGTGAGAGAGATTTTGATGAAGTTTTAACAAAAATGATGAACCGCCAAAACAATTATTTATTTCAAATATGAAATGGAGTTGAAAAGAAAATTAAATACTAATATTCCGTTAATAATTAACGAACCTAATCGACTTTACCTGCAGAAAATGCAATAATGTATGTATTCGGATATCTAATAAAAAAAGTTTAGATGCTCATACATGCGATACTTGCAAGCAGTACGCACATTCTCGAGAAAATCTAGATTCTGCCTATGAAAATGAGAAGAAATCTGTGTATTGAAATCTATATGTACACCGGAAGATGATTTTTATAAATATATACATAATCTAGAAGCGTTACTTGTAGATAATATAAATAGATTTGCATTGAAGAAGCCGAATGGGCTGCAGCTTGTTAGTAACTTTAAATCAATTGATTTCAAAAATGCCTGTAGCTAGTTTCCTCAAGTACGTTAAAGTTTTATAATCGCACCCTACAAGAACAAAAATCAGATAAAAAGTAGTAAAAAAATTAAGAAAATTAATAATCTCACAAAATAAATACTATGCTTTGTTTTTTTTTAAATATTTACAATGATATTATTTATTTTGTAAGATTGTTCATTTTCTTAATTTTTTAACTACTTTTTATCTGATTTTTGTTCCTGTATGATATTTGCTCCAATATGCTTTGATTTCTTGTAATATATTTACAATGATATTATGTATTTAATTATTTATTAATAAAGTTCTTAAGTAATAATTAAATTTGTATATTTATTTATAAATGGTCCAGTCTAGTCATCAATCATTTTACGGTCCTGGAATGTCAAGAACTTTTTATTTTCTGAAAATCCTCAACTCTAGAGCGTCGGCCTTGCAATGTAAAAACATAGGATATATATTTAAAACTTTTTTATCAAATTGCATTTAAAATCTGGCTGCCAGAGTATCCTTTTTTGACTTAAAATGGTCAACTCGAGAACATCAGGTTATTAGGCTTGAATCTGCAATCTTGCAGAAAAACTGAGCTGTGGTTATAAAAAGATAATATTAGATTGGAAGCTAAAGACTGTAACATGATGTTCACTTTTGGGAAATATATTTTGTAATACTTTTTGACCCAGAAGAGGGATGTATAATAAAGAAATGTAGAGGTATACATACATTATAAGGACAATGTCTCAGTGAGGAACTGCATGAGACGAATGCTTGTATATCATAATCTTGATTCTTGACACTACAACTACAGCGTATGGTCATAGTTCCATAATCAGCCGCTAGGCGGCTACCCATTACAGAATCTTCATTACGTACCCAAGATAATGGATTTAGATTATAAAAGGGACCTTTTTTGAGACTTAATTTG